>JAVQJF010039212.1:0-92635 GCA_036023855.1 Gadopsis marmoratus | reverse complement strand
ACAACTCAAGCTAACAGCAGCAAATCCCCGCCGCTTAGTTCCTGTAGCTACAACTCAAGCTAACAGCAGCAAAGCCCCACCGCTTAGTTCCTGTAGCTACAACTCAAGCTAACAGCAGCAAAGCCCCACCGCTTAGTTCCTGTAGCTACAACTCAAGCTAACAGCAGCGACGAGGACCAACTTTCAACTTCCTTCGTCGTAAAATGTCAAATATTATTCAACAAGCAAACTCAAACGGTTCACCAAATGCAATGGAACTGTATTGTTATCTACATTTACCTACTTTCTCCGTCGAGTTGACTTCTCTTGAATGTTTACTTCCTCGTCCAGCAGCTGACACTGACGTCCAGCGGGGTGACGTCACACTTTGTGTTAAAGGACTTTGTGGTCGAAAAGAAACAATTTCTCACTTATTTTCCATTGTATGTATTCCAAAGTATTTTGGATTGATAGTTAAACCTTCTGCCCATAAAAAAAGGACAAATAGTCATGCTTTATGGGAGTGATATTTTATTCAATGGTATTTTTAACTCTTAGGCTCTTCCCATGTTTGCTCACACGTCTCTTTTCTGCTGTACTTCCTCTGACACTTGGAAGCTACTTGTTGTTCATCCATATTTTAAAATTAATTTGCATAATTGTAATGCACATTGTAAGGATATTTAAAGGGTTTTTCCACTTGTTTTTTGGCACCAGGCTTAGTAAGGTATTGAATAAACTTTCTACACATTTTTAACTGTTAAGCTTGAAAAGACAAACCCTTATATGCAATCGTCTACACATTAAAATTGAGCTCAGGATCAGATTATGGTCGTGGATGCATACATGATTTCTAATTTGAGAAAATTAAAGGGATTAATCCGCAGATTTACCGCAATTGATCAAAAGCCCTTCTGTAGGATGAAGCACTCTTTTGTACACCAATAAATCCAAAAATTAAATATGGAACGTAATCCAAGATTAAATGTACATTGAAGTGTCTTGATTATTGTCTTCTGTGATTAGTTATGTTTAGTTATGTTAAATTATGTTAAATTAGTTAGTTACGTTAAATGTATGTATCTTTGCTTTTTGTCTTAATTTTTGGTCTTTGTCAAATGGAGCTGCTGTGATGCGAGAAACATTTCCAACTTGATCTAACAAAGTATCATCATCATTGAAATAAAACAAGCTTAAGACCGTTACGTTGAAAAACATCCTTTTAATAGGTCCGTGCCACACACTAGTGAAAAATAAAGCTCCTACAAAAGAATGATACTTTTATTCCACAATATCTTAAATAAAGTAACTTCAAGTACTCTTGACTTGGGTACAAAAAAATCTAGCTGCCTCCATCAGGCCACAACACACAGCAAGGTTCAACACAGTGGTTACAAATGGCCTTAGGTCCTCTGTATTGTGGCA
This sequence comes from Gadopsis marmoratus, assembly GCA_036023855.1. Taxonomy (NCBI): domain Eukaryota; kingdom Metazoa; phylum Chordata; class Actinopteri; order Centrarchiformes; family Percichthyidae; genus Gadopsis; species Gadopsis marmoratus. The sequence goes on along the minus strand of JAVQJF010039212.1, from coordinate 91,231 downwards.
GATTACGAGGAAATGCATCATGGAAGCATAACTGAATGCTTGTTGTTCCTTTTTTTTTTTCTTCTGCTATGGTGAGGAATGATTTCTGTGTCACTGTCCAACTTTGGAGGCCTTGTTGGATTGAAATCATGAAAAACGTATGTCATAAGAATGAAAACTAAAAACAATAACATCCCCTACATGCCCCTGTTGGAAGGGTAGGCACTACCAAGATTAAGGATACCACAGTGTTTGCAGAGGATATGTATATACTGTACAAACAATATTTATGATGTTTTCATCACGTTCACTAAAATAGAATGCTACAATCATTCTAAGGCATAAACAATATCTTAATATTCTTAAACAATTTTTACACATCGTTCCAAACAAGACACAATATTGACATTAATAAACAGTATATACACATGAATCACCATTGTCTTAACTGTTCCTCTGCTGTTCCTGTAAATAAATGCAGTTTTACAGTTTGAACAAATGAATACAGTCCTCTGATGCTCCAAAGCACTGAACAGTGTAAACAGTTTTTTTTCTTGGCTTTGTCTGATATTTGGGAGAAAAATTATAACACAAAGACACATTCCTTTTTTTTTTTTTTTTTTTAAATTCAAAGCAGTTCAGCTGATTCTTCCTTTTCATAGAAAATGAAGTGGACCTTGAGTCATAAATAATTATTACAAAATTAAATACATTCACTATAATACGATTAAATAACAAAAGACTATTTACAAGTAGTGGAAAGTATTCTACCGCATCAGTGACAGTTGAGGATTAATTCAGTGCAGTGTTCTGAGACAGGGAATGGTATTGCACTACGACACCCCATTTCTCTGGGACTCTTTGGGGCTTTTATCCCTGTTGTAATAAAATCCAGCGCACCTCACGTAACAACTTTTTCCCCCCCTCAAGGTGACATCTCTCTTAAGCACACCATGGGTTCCTGAATAAGAATTTGACTTCTTCTTCCATCCTGTAAAACCACATTCGCCATCAGAAAAATCAAAATCAAAGTAAAACCTGGTGCTCCGATATGAAAAGTTGAATGGGTTTATGGGAGAATCTGAAAAGACTTTTAGTTTGTTTGCTTCAGAAGCTCAGTCCAGCGCTTCTCAAAGAACTTCCTCATGTTATGACCAGCCCGACCAATGTCTGAATTGTCTTCATTGAATTTTTCGCAGTTATCAAAGACCAAGTTGACATCAATGATGAAAGTCTCCAGGTTTTGATACCTGAAATAATAAAAAAAATACTCTTATAGTGAGAAAGCACAACTTCCATACAGCTGATACATCACATACTGTGGCGTAATTAAAACTTATTTTCTGAAAAACCCCACTCTGACTTTAAATTCTGCACAAAGGACCCAAAGGCTTTCAGTAGAAAAAGGACAAACAGAAGTGATGGGGACTTACTGGCTGCTCACAAGCTTCTCACGTATGGTGGAGAAGTCCATCGGTTTCTTGATGACCTTCCTGTAGCCAGGGACCGATTTCAGGTTGACGGGTGTAAGAAAAGGCCACGCATCCTGATGCCGCTCCAACTCAGCAAGGAGAACCCTGTTGAACACACAAATACACACACACACACACACACACACATACACCACCGTTAGACACAGATGAAGAATTTTATTTGTTAGGGAATAAAGCCTTGGATATCATATTGAGAAGCTTCCTTTCACTGAGAAGTGAATTTCTTCTTCCTTTAAAGCAGCTACAGTCAATATTTGTGTATCAACAATGGATCAAATACATGTCACTTGTAGTAAAAAACTCACAGATTCTGCAGTTCCCCTCAGCTATACAGAGTATTAGTAGCATTTTTCAGCTCATTGGTTTGGTTTTACAACCCACAACTTTACTGTAAGAGGTTTAGGTTTTGGGCCACAACACTGTACACTACCTGCTTAGCACCAAAAAGCAGACAGACAAAGCTGGTGACTACCTGGTGAATGTAGTGGGTAAAAAAATATTTCCCTCAGGAGTTGGAAAAGACACCAAAAACAGAGCAAAACAAAAGTGAATATTGAACCTATATTCAGCAGGTGACACAAATATGACTCCAAATGAAAGATAATGTTGCTCCGTGTTTGCTGGACATGTAAATAGACAACTGTTTGTTCAACATATCAACTGATAATGTCAGTTTGGTATTTACAGCTTGTTTCTGCTGCCCCTAAGTGGCCAAACAAATTCAGTTAAAGTTTAAAGTTTATATTTGATGTAAGGTCTTTGGTGACATCTGTGTTTTTATGAGCTAATACCAACCAATGCAAAGCAACAATAAACCAGGCTTTCTTTGTGCTTAAAAAATACAACTCAAGAGAAGTAATAACTTTTACTGTTGGTAGAAAGGGAAAAAAAGGAGGACCTTAAATTTCAGGGTTAAACCACAGAAGATTCTTACATACTGATAAAGTAGCTCCCTGCAGCTTCTTGATTCAGTCCTACAGTAGATGGCAGCTAGTGTTTAGAAGAGGGTGCTAAATAAATGAAGAATTCAACAGGAAGACAAGTGTGAGCAAGCTAGGGGAACATACCTGCATAATCCCAGGTCCCTGTTGTTGTCTCTAGCTGTCTTGGCTCGCTTCACACACACAGGGCTCTCCTGATTGGCTGCAGGCAGAGCAGGTGAGCTCTCCTCTGTTTTCCTCTTCCTGTTGGCGTCTTTTGCTCCTTTCTTGGGTGTGCTGCTGGCGCTGGCTGGGTCGTCCTCCGACACTTCCCCGTTACCTGTCTGCTTCCCGTTCTTCTTTGCCTCTCCGACTTTCTTAGCACCTCCTCCGCTGGATGCTAATGGTTTGCTAGGAGGTTTTTTGCTTTTGGGAGATGGACCACTTGCCTGCACAGAGTAAAGAAATGCGTTCTCTGAGGTATGGTGTAATTAAAACTAACAGTATAGTGTCCATTTAGACCGATTCTAAAATATTAGGCCAATTTGTCATATCATATGCCAAAATTATTTAATTTCATCTACATAAAAACATTCTGTAGAGCTTGAATTTTTTTTTGTTATTTTCCAGCTTCACGGAATTTTATTAGTATGAATATGAATAGAGAGTTTTATTGTCACTTAATGGGATAAAGGCCAAATCCATGCTGCAGACAATAAAAGTTAAGAGGAAACGTAATAAAATTTCAGGGGAAATTTATAATGTTTGAGCAAGAAGCGTTCTGGTGGCCTGCTAAGACACACACCAAAAACTGTGATGGCAACATCCCCAATTAGGAAGGCCAAGTACCTTTGTTGCACATCTCTCGCCTCTCTACTGTCTACTTTCAAATAAAAGCTTTAAATAAATACATAAATGTAAATACTTACAAAAATAATAATTTGAAGGTATGAAAATGGTGGCAAATATCATCCATCGACAGTTTTAATACAAAAACATCTATTTTGGCTGTCAAATACCAACATTGACAAATGCTGTATTTATGTATTTATGGTGTGGATATTTTCCTAAATGTCTAAATTACAGAGGAAGGTGTGAATCAGTAGAATGCATCATTAAATCGCCCTGATACCTTGGATATGCAGGCCGGGCAGTACCAGTCTCCCTCTGGGATACTGGTGATCTTGGGTTTGTGACAGTATGTGTGGCAGCCTTTGTCACAGCCATCACACAGCAGGAGGAGGTCCTCGTTATCCCCCTTCCGGCACATCTGACAGTACTAAAAAAAAAAAATCAAGTGCATCCATTAAAAACAAGCCTAAACTTTCAGAATATAGTTTGTTTTTGATTAGTGGGGTGGATATATGCTGTTGTTCTATCTTATCTGCTGCCGCTCACCACTTTCATGATGGACCTCTCCCAGGCGATAGACTTCTGCAGTTGCTGGATACACATGGCCAGCTGGGCAGCACTACGCACTTCAGTCAGGGCCTTCCTCCATACCTTCATACCATGGGCCACCTCCTCCTCAGTTCTGGGAGAACATAATGAGGAAAGATGGGAAGGTGATGAAAAACAAAAATGCAATGTGAATATATGGGCGTAATTACACAGACACACACACACACACACACACACACCAAGCAGTAAACTGTATCAGCTGAACCAGCCGCCAAGAAGACAGCAGACCAGAAAGAACTCCAGCTGTGCAGAGACAGGCATGAAGATTTTTAGGGGTGAAGGGCACCGGGGGAGAGTTACACACCAATTTTGTTATGTTAAGAGGACGTTCATGCAGATAGGGTGAAGTAGTACAACCTGTGTAAGTGTATGCTGTATAGTGGGAGCCATGAGTATGCCCATAACCAAGGTTACTGATGCACAATAGCATGCAGATGACTGCAGAAAAAAACAAACCAGTAGACCAGTAAACAATGCCTATACAGGAAATTAAGCTGAGAGGAGTCTCTCTCCCACCCAAAGAACTGCACAAGACCAAAGAAACAAACAAAAATGCAACAAGCCACCACAGAAATCTGCTGTAAAAGCAGCAAAGGCCCTCACTTTTTGAGATATATGCGAAACATAAAGCACACACAGAGAGAGGAAAGGGTCTTAGTGGGAGAGTGGGGAGCTTCGGTTGGAGAAATGACCTACCCTTCCCTGTCAGCACTAGTGGATGGGGCGGGGGCAGGGACAGTGACCGTACCCACATTATCCAGCCTGATCTGAATGGTGGTACCTAAGGGGCTCCTCAGGTACCTTCTCTCGATGTTGCGCTCCAGATCAGCCAGACGTGTCACTGCTATGTCCAGCGGGTTGTCCGGGTGACGCATCACCCCGCCCTTCTCCCCCCGTTCCTCCAGATGCTCTTTGGAGTCCTTGTCTCCCGCGTTTGCTGACGCTGGTGTTGATTTGGTGGGGGGCTTGTGCTCGAAATACACCAGGTCCTCTCGCTCAGACTGAGGGTCCGGAAATGTCCAGCCCTGGGAGAGGATATCAGCTGTTCAGTCTTATTGGCCTCTGATCACACCACTAAGTACGTTTAACCATGTTTGTTTTTACACTACTAACAAAATGTGTAGGGAGTGTTAGTGTTCTTGTTCTTTTAATCTTACCTTGACCTGCAGGCTGGCTGCGGTGACCTTCCTCTCCAGTTCCTCTACCTGCTGCAGCACGGCAATGTCCATCTCCATCGCCTGCTCCTCAACACACCAGCCTCGCACCGACTCCACACTGACCTGGCTCTCCTCCAGCTCACGCAGCTCGATCATGGCCACTAGATAGATGCCATGACGGATATCAGTCGACCATGAATACACACACAAGCACACTCACTAATGCAGCTAAACACGCACAGGTATTCATTTATCTCAATCATAAATAATACATTGTTTGCAGAGTAGTCATGGATCATCAAGGACATGCTTTGAAGGCTGAATAACATGATCTATTGCAATAAAAATTATCTACTTTATGCATGCGTTCAACCTTGTTCATGAATCTAAGCTATATACGCTGAGAAGAAGTGTTGAGACACTCACCGTCTTTGTGTTTGGTGCAGACCTGGGGGATGATCTCCATGTATTTCTGCATCTGCCTCTGGAGGCCCTTCTCTCTGATGCCTCTGCTGTGGAGTGCACTGACTAAAGCCCTCAGCTCCTCGATGTCAGACACTCGCCACCACCCTGTTAGCATCTCTGAGACAATGAGCACAAACAGGCATGTAAGCTAGAAGACACTGAACGTAGATCACTGTAAAAAGGTACTTCATTCAGCTATATTACACCCAAATGAAATTGCGTACAGCAGAGCAGAACGTTCCCTAATCCAATTATCTTGGATTATTCAGGCAAGTGAAATCTTTTCATTATTTTCAATTAAGCAATGGGGGTTCCACTTCAATTTTTTGTCACTCACCCTCTGGAATAGGCCGAGGTGTGGGGTAGTCCAGGGACTTTGGCATCTCCAGGGTAGGAGAGGGCATGCATATGGTTTTCTCAATGCGAGGTAAAGGTGATTCACTCTTACTAGAGACACTGGCTGCTGTGTTGCCCTCCAGAGAGTGACCCGGCATGGGGCTGGGACTGCTGCACAGAGGCAGGCTGGGACTCATTATGCCACTGGGCCAGCTTCCGAAAGAAACTCCTAGCAATGAACCACCTGCCTTCACCTGGGGAGAAAAGAGTAAAATACGAAAAGGGTGAGGCAGGTACATGAGAGCAAGCAGAAAGTCACAGTTGAGGTGAACTGTGGCGAAAATAACTGTACAGCTATCTCTATTTGCATTTGGCCAGCAGCCTCACCTGCAGGGCTGATAGTGGATAGTTGAGGAGACCAGCTGGGTGGTGCGGGCTGGCGGAGGCTGAGGCAGCAGAAGGGGTGAGAGGCAGGGCAGGGGACAGAGGTGGGGATCTGGGCCTGGCTGGGGTGGAGGACGCCTCTGGGGACACACGGGGCACTCCTGGAGGAGTTGTGGTGAGGGAGGTGAGGTCACAGGGGTTGCGAGGGAGCAGACTGAACCAGTGTCCGCTCCTCTCTGTCAGGACTCTCAGCAGCTGGTCGTTGGCTTGGAATGAGAGGTGTGGAGATGGAGCAGGGGATGAGGTTGGAGGAGTGTTCCCTGGGCTTTCACGTGGGACTGGCAGGCACGGGACAGATAAAGAAGTTGAGGCTGAGGGAGGGACATTTGTAGTGTCATTAGTGGTCACCATGGAGGGGATTGTTGCTACTGCCGGCTCAGAGGTAGTGTGAGTTGGGGAGGATGATGTTACTGTGGTTGCGGCAATAGGAGTGCCCACGGGGCTGCCCTTGTGTCTCTCATGGGGACTCTCCTTGTCCTCTGCCTTCACAGTTTCTTTGCCAACGTCCTTGCTGGTGTCCCGGAATGTGCACAGTTTGGATACACAGCCTGGTTGCTGGTAGAAAAGGTTCAGGGAGTTTTTCTTCCGCTTGTGCTCCTTTTCGTGCTCTTTCTGTTGCTCCAAGGCATGTGTTCGAATGCCCTGCCCATCGAGGCTGGTGGATTTCTCCTTCTGCACCTCGATCTCCTGGGGTTCGTCTTTGACCTTGACCTCCTCCGCTGCTTTCCTCCTCCTCTGCCGCTCCTCCTCCAGTTCCTCTGGACCTGCAGGGAAATGAGAGAGCGTTCGGTTAATGGAGCTGGAAACTACCGTGGTTGATATTACAACTGAGAGCTGATTACTCTGTAACATTATTCCACACTTACTTTTGGAAGATAAGTTAAGCAGTGTTAGATTATTATAGTTTAAAGATGCAATCTCAAGTTACTCTTAGAGAATTAAGATAAAGTAAAACAATGTCAGCATATTTCATACCGCCAAAAACATCTGAATCATGAGAGCTGAACAGATACATTTATAACTTTTCCTGGAACATCAAATCTGTTACTATCATTTGTATTTTCCAGACATTTGTTGAGTGTGTGTAAAATGTACACTATGTAATTGGATGATGCAACTGAAACATCTTAATATATGAATTCATCAAACTCGGTGTGTGTTGAATCTTAACTACCTTCTCCACTCTCCATGGCTTCAATGAAGACCCCGCCACAGTGGGGAAGCACCCAGTACCGGCGGCGGTATCTGTCCTGGCCATACATCATGGAGCGCAGGGAATGGGATATTTCAAACAACTTTCTTCTTGTCTGATGATGTTGCTGCAATGGTACAAAACATACTCGCGATGATACTCATACATGCGATTTCTGTACATATGTTATCTATAGACCATCATGAAAGCAAAAGACACTTTTGCTACCTAATCTCCTTTTGTAATCACTGTGATATATTAAGCATTACATGCCATGCTTATGAGATAATGTATTAAGCTACTTAATGCCTTCATTAGCAAATAGCTCTATGTCAGCATGCATGTTCATAGAATGTACTAAACACATTGTTGTATTCAATTCACATTGTAAATTAAAGCATTTTGAGGTTGTAGATATCTTAAGATGTTTTTATAATTTATATAGGTTTTCCAAAATCTAATCTATTATCTAGAGTGTAAGAGGTGTTTGTGATGTATTGATTTTATTTAAAAATAAAACAAATCTTCATGGCAACGTACGGTGAAGTCCTGCATAACCAAACAGCAATAATACTTCACATTTCTGCGGTTTATCTCTTCATAGCTGCTGCCCCAAGATACCTTCTTTGATTTTTTTAATCTCACTGTGTGTCCTCTTTTTAATCAGACATTATCAGTGTCAACCAACCATGCATTCATTTTCTTATGCCTTATACATTTATGTTAATGGGTGTTAACTTTGTCATAGCACTTGTACATCTTAAAGAAGAACACACCTTGGCTAATTTCTCAATCTGCTTCTCCAGCTCCTCAATGCTGGTGGCTTGGTCAACATCATCCTGACAGGACAAAATAAATACAGTAAATGTCTGCGAGCAACCCTCCAAGCTCAGTTTTGTTAATAGATCCGTCCTTTTTACCTCATCGTATGTCTCCACTTTTTTAACCTTCTTCATTTCTTCCTCCTCCTCATCATCGTCCTCCTCTGCCTGGTCATCACTGTCATCATCATCGTCATCATCATCGTCGCTGTCTCCACCCAGTTTCCTCTTGCGTTTGGTGGCAGAGGATGGAGTGCAAACAGACTGGTTCTCTTCCACACCCATACTGGCCTCCCTCCTCCCAGTACGTTTGGCATAAATGGTCTTCAACCTGAATAAACGCACACGGATTCAGCGTGATAGTGTAAAGAGAACCAAAGCATTGTATTTTTTAGGGTTAAAGGAAACTTACTTCTTCAGTTTCCCTTCCATAATGATCTTATCCTTCCTTGTGTTTGCCATCTGATCGAGGCTCTTGTCAATCTCACTGCAAGAGGAAATGCAATCCTGTCAGTTGAAGATGCATTCATGTTCTTTGTATTCTCAGAAAGTATTGACAAATATATTGAATAAAAGATAAAAGCTCACGGAGGCTGCCGATTATCTACAGCCAAAGTAAAAGGTTTAATAGTATCCCGGAGCACAAATGAATGCTTTCATAATTTGCTTACAATCGAAAGGACTCTACTGCAAATTACTGCTCCCTACTGCAGCTTTATTAAGCATTTTCCACTGCATCAATAAAAGATACCATTATTGGCTAATGAATAACTTCCATGTTAAGCAATTTAAAGGCACATAAAGTACATGGCAGATGAATATATTCTTTCAGTGTGTGGTTGGTGTTTTTAATTATGTGAATCCAGAGGTAGAGGAAGTTCTGTAGACCACTCTATAACCACCTAATAATATGTCACATTAAGAGTGTATTAAGAAAGCCAGTACTCAAAAGTGCTCAGTTGGTTCCACTTTTGGGTTTTAGCTGCTTCTCCTACCTGATAACAGTTTTGCTGCAGGCCAGCTCATTAGCCAGGAAACCCAGGATTGAAGCCTTCTGGGCAGGCGTGTGGGCCTGAAAGGCCTTGGTCTTCAGACTGAGGGCCAGAGGGGCCAGTTCTGTATTGGTACAATGGGATCCCATGTACATCTGTAGCACCTCAGACACATTATCCCTGTTGATACCAACATTGGTCAAATGGTCCCCCAGCATGGTTTTTGTCTGATAGAGAAGGAGAGGGAGTACAGAAGCATTAGCACTAAAATTAATGTCAAAGTATCACATGTAAAAGCACCCATATTGAAGAGTAATGACTGGTGAATTAACCCTTGAGAGATATTTTAAGTAGGTGAATGGTTTTCATGCTACATATGCTGGTTGGTATTTTAAATCTAAGCAATTCATTATATTTATTGAGTTTATCATATGTTTGGCATGTAAAACAATATATATCAATACTAATAGACTTTATGTATTATAATACTGTAAAGTCACTCCTAACTAAAACTACCAGATAGAGCAATAAGTGTCATATATCCTTCCCAGGTGTAATTCTCAAGCTGGTTCCACTGGTTCAAAATTACACAATAATAATATAATAAGAAAAATAAAGTGTAATGCATAACTAATGAACACTGAACTAGCTCACCTTTTGTCCAGGTGACAAACCAGGATCACAGACTGCCAGGGAGAGCAGTTTTACCAGAAGGTCTTGGACGTGGCCCATGCTGTCCCCAACATTGAGCAAGCCCTCCTGTAGCATGCCCAAGGTGGGCACATCCATATTCAGATCAAGCCCCAACACCTTTCCGAAGCCTCGCAGGAACTGCATCAGCATCAGGCAGTCTGACACAGCACGTCCTGGTAGGATGAGTCCAGGAATCCGGCAGAAGTCAGGGAGAGGCTGGACAGGGGAAAGCGGGTAAAGTTAGAATTGTTAGCTGTTTTTGCTGTTTTTGTATGTGTTAGTTACAGTGAGAAAAATACATTAAATCCAATTTGGACTACAGACAACACTACTATGGGAAATGGAAGAAAAGCTGTCATTAGCTTTCACATCTGTTGACTGTTACCAAGATGGTGCTTTCCAATTCATAGTAATGACTGCTTATTTTCTACGTTATGCAGTACGCACCTTTAACCACTTGAGGGCACACACTACCACATATATAAATGCTCACTGCCATGAGGTCTTACGGTAAGTATTGACCCTTAAGAAAATGTTCAACTTACTATTTAACAGAAGTACTTATGCTGCTACTACTAGTTCTACTACTACTACTACTATTACTAGTACTACTCATCATAATAATAATAATAATTAGCTGACAAGAATGTTGCTGCAATTAATCTACACATTTAGCAGCACTCAAATGAGAAAAGCTAACCATGTAGTGTACATCACAGTGTGTTTGGACTAACACCTACATTATTTTCTGCGTGTGATCAACTTAACATTCACACCACTGACCGGATGAGGCTACTATCTTAACTACCTTATGATCAGACAGACACATGTCTTCATTTGGCTTCTTCAGCTCCCTCGCTATCTCCAGCTCCAGCCTCCGTTGCTCCAGTTTACGCTCTTTGTTCAGGCGCTTCTCATCCCTTTTCTCCTGCCGCAAGCGCTCACGCTCCTAGAGAGTCCAAAAATCAAGGGAGCATTAGGGAAGCAAAGTGTGTGAGTGCATTTGTGTGTATGTGAAAACAGACAAGAAGGTTTACTTGACTTTGCTGAGCAGTATTAGAATTCAGCCTAATGCTGCTGTGCATTCAAAGGAAAAGTGCTTGAGGGCCAGAATCTTTTGACTTGGTAAGTGTGCAGAAAGAAAAATGAATGGCGGGAAAGAGCACACAAAAAGGAGAGAAAGCAGGAATCCATCCAGGGAATAATGACTTAGGCTCTTTTTATGGAGTGGTCTGTGTGTGTATTTCTGCATTTATTTGTGTGCATATGGACTACCTCTGCTTTCTTGCGAGCCTCAACAGCCTTCATCAGCATTACATGTTGCCTCCTCCTCTCCCTCTCCTAGAGTGGCAAAAGACAGAGGCACATTAACAAGCACACGTCGCACATACAGCGCTCAAGGTCGACAAAATTTAGTATGTATTAATGTAAAATTGTGATGCACTAAATTCAATAGAGGCACCATACTTGAACAAACACAAAACGATGCTTCACATGTATACACTTTCACATGTATGGTGGAAGCATAAGTGAAGAGTACAGTAGTACAATGACAACCAAAAAGCAACACATAGATGCGATACAAAGTAGATGTGATGACAGGCTCAAAAAAGAGAAGCAGCTGGAATCGGTGACGGCGCCTCTAAACTAAAGCTGACACAACAAAAGCAACAAAATGCTGGTTGCCAGAAGTATTCTGATATGCCACATTGGTGTTACGATCAAAATAATAAATTATATTACATGAGTCAATGCTAATGTTTGTTTGACACAGCCTTCTCATAATATTTGGTGAGGGGACAGCAAATACGAATGGATGGTAAAGGATAGCTCTAAACAGAGAAGTTCCACTTCAGTGATTTCGGCAGCTTAAGAATTAGCACAGTATGTGACTGCTGAGGATGAGACATCTATGTTGTTCTTTGGTGCGTGATACACAGTCTACTGCAAAAGGGCACAGGAATCACCAGTGACTGACTATCATTTCATTTGATCTCTTTAGGTTTCCCGCTCCACCGTATCAGGCTGTCATTCCCTCTGTGATCCACCAGAAAGACACAATTGCCACTATTAGAGCTTGCCAAGGACATTTCCAGCACATTGTGACTAAAATGTGCCATTTGTGAAAACTGTTGTGTCAGTGTGATAAACAAAACAGGCTAGGTGCCAGGCACTCTGCTACAATATTCCTGTGTCCTTCTTGTTTTGATTTATCTACAAATGGAAAGCTTCGAAAAGGACATGTTCAAAAAGGACATAAAGCCTGTGGCATTCAGCTTTTTCTAGCTTTCCAATTCATCAAAAACATTGAGGGCTATTATGATAACAAACTGCAATAAATCAAATGCAATACAATTGCATGTGACAACCGTAAATACCAGGATTATTTCATGTATCTCAATTTGCCCCCCTTCATTGTGCTCCGAGTGGAAGTACAAGGGGTTGATGCAACAATCGGCTCAGAGTCCACTGTGAAATAGATAGGCAGACCTGTAGATTCAGCTGCGACTGTGTATGAGTGAGTAGGGCTACAAGCAAGACAGCCAGGCCAAAATAAAATGCTACACAGAACCATATTTGTCCCCATGGTGGAATTGACTATATTGTTGTTCTACAGTCTATCAGGTCTGCTGTCAAGCTACCCCCTCTACCCCCACCAAACTGGGGGGAATCTGCCTGTAAGTATCTCCACCGTAAAGACAAAATGATTCTCAGTAGCTGTTTTCATTCTTTGAGTACAGGAACACTGAATGACAGAGAGGCTGGGATGGGGCAGGTTAAAGTCCAGCACTCTGTAGACTGCAGAACAGATGCACGGACGAACAGACACAAGCTCAATGTCTGGGCCGAAATCGTCAAGCACTCATGGGTAACACAGGCTACTCCAATACAACAGTTAGACAATGTATGTGATGGATGGAAACTCCTCGAGTGCACTTTCAGACAGTGAGTGTGGATTGGCTAGCAGTCTTTGCAATGCATTCTGAGTAGAAAGGGGAGGATGGGGGAGGGGGACAGAAGCTGCCTGGCCACCGTGACAGGGTCAGTTGTCCCTCAGGACGAGCAGATGGAGGCAGCATACTGACTCCTTTTCTCTTTTGTTGGTTTTGCTGGAAAGCCATGCAGAAGAATGTAGTATGACAGCAGCCAGTGCTACACTTAATGCATTGCTATGACAACCATAACACAACCAGTTACACGATGCAGGTGTTAGATGTACAAAAATAAACATACCCATACCATATCTAGTCTATGCCTCTCCAACTCCTGGCAGAGAGAGTTGGCAAAATATTATGGAACAGAAGTAATATCCAATACCAATAAGCAAGGCGTTTAATAAAAAGAGAAATACTAAAGACTTTCATTAAACAGATGTTTGGCAATTAACCACATTTATGTCTGTATTTAAATGCACATAGATACACAAATACACTCACACACACACACACACACACACACACACACACACACCTGCAAAAACCTATTTGAAGTTTGAGGTAAATGGTTTTATTCAGCAATAACTATTACGTTCAAGACGCAGAGCAATTTGTAGTGAACGCCTACCTGGTGTTTGAGAATCTCAGCCTGCTGCCTCCTCAACTCTTTCTCCTTGAAGGCAAAAAAGAGAAGATGAGGAAAAAATCAATATGCTTCCATTGTGCCAATATCATGAAAATCACTACAGACTGATGGAATTTCAGCCCGTTTCAAAGGGACGCTCTAATTTTATCGCCAGCTACGTCTTAAGTGGAACAAGCCCCACATTGTGGTACATGTGAAATAATCTAATTCATGTGATTCTTGATGAAACAGGGTTCCATGCCACATACAGTATGTATGAACATAACTGTAATTTTTCATCTGTTTCAAGGGTTTGTTAAAAATAAAAACATACCTTTATGCGTTTTTCAGCCTCCAATATTTTGGCATTGGCGGCTTCTTGCTTCTTTTTTCGCTTGGCCTATGAATAAAGATGAAGGTCAAAAATCACAGAGACAGACATATATCAATCAGTCTTGGGTGAAGGCTTTGCTGCACTTTAACTGATTGTTTGCAGTTTTCTGGTTTGAGCAAAGATTTTATGCTCCTGAATGCAAGTGAAATTTGTAAAACACAGCGAATGAATAATGTATCTCTTTAACACCTAATTGTGAATATGTTGAAGCCTCCCGTTAAGGGTGGCTTGTCAACCGTGTCAACTCAAAATTGATTTAGTCCTGCTAAAACACTTTGAAGCTCCTACAGTATAATTGTGTGCGCCTGCATATGTGTGAGTGTGCGCGTGTGTGTGTGGATGTTCATGCATCTTTGCATGTGTGTTTGCGTGTGTGGAAAACAGCATCTTTTTTTTTCTCCTCGACCCACTTATGCTAAACTGTTACTGTTGTCTGATGAAAAAAAAAAAGACTTTTCTGTCCAATTTAAATAAGGTCTGAAGAGGCAGCAACAGCCATTTTAATATTCAACAGCCGTCAACCAAGACCAATTTAGCATTAGTTCCATGTGGAATTATGCCTAAGAAGACGCAACTCCCTCCAATGCATGCTGCTGTTCAGTAATGAGCTTTAGGAAGATTAAAACACTATAGGCTGAGGGGCTGTAGCTATCCAGGAATGTTCTGCTTAATCAGAGGTGCTGTTGGATCAGATTCTGTACCTCCAAAATTTGCTGCGCCCTGAGTTCCTTCTCCATCCGAATCTGCTGAATGCGCTTGATCTTTTCCTGTGAAAAAAACCCCCAAACATAATCCGTTAATATTTTAGACATTGGAAAACATCCGTAGATAAAATCACTTTCCAACCACTCTATTCCAGCCGGGGTGGGCAAAAAGACACAATAATAAGTTTAGTACTAGAAGTAATGATGGTAATTGAAAAGCAAGCTTTCAAGCATCACAAAACAGCCATTCAGCATTTCCTGCAGTGAACACAGGGACTACGTGTGTCAGGACACTTAGATAAGGAGAAAGGGAAGAAAGAGATTTGTCAGCACACATGTGAAGCAGACCCACCTGCTGTTTGAGAATCTTGATCTGCTCTTTCTGCTTCCTTCTCTCCTCTGCTGCCATGATAGCTGCAAGAGTCAAGTCAGTGTTATATTAGTGTCTACAAAGCTGGGCAACCATTTGTATTTATATCTGAGAGAATTACAGTTGTTAGGCTTCATTTATTCAGGAGGTGTCACTGAGATCACGATTTATTTTAAAAGAAGAGGGCAAGAAATTCTGAGAACAAAAGATCGTCGACTAAGATTAGTCAGTCACACATAACAATAATGAAACACACATACACACTCATTAAAGCAATGACAAACATTATTGAAAATAATAGCATGCAAAAGTCCCTTTGGTGTTAGAGTAGCTAACTTCAAGTAGTAAGGTGCACACAGAAAGTTACCTATCTAGAAAAAGAAATGTTGTGATCATCAATATCAAAAGCTTTAGACGGATTCTTTTTATCAAGCAATTCATCTGCAGCTGTAGATGCAGCAGGTATCGCATTATGACCAGATCCTAAGCCCCCTCTTAACCCTAATTATTTGAGTTGTCCAATGATTCTAAAATTTTAGACAAACAGGACAGCTTAGGTATAGGCAGCTTTTAGGTGGCCATTGTCACCAAATTCATACAATGGATCTGAGCTCATTTCCATATTGAGGGAATTTTAGCAGCTGCAAAAGTTGCATTAAAAACATGTTGTTGTAATAGTAGGAGCACTGTGGTGTTGAAAGCACAGATAACAATTGTCTTCTGCGATTTCAATGTATTGGTCTAAGCAAACAGTCTGAACATTTTGATTGGATTTTTTGAGCGATATTAAGGCGTGTGCAATAAATATATACATACATACATACATACAAACAAAGGCTATGTAAGCAGCATGAGTATCCCCCGAGGTCCTGCTGGTCTTAATACTTATATATATCAAATACACCCATATATATCAAAGGGGTTTGAAGTGCCCGACTGACCAACAGATAAACCCACCGCTAATATCCTTACAGCCCTGTGCTCTTGTTAACAACACACACAAAGACCGAGTTTACCTTGCTGTTTCCGAGCTTCTTTGGCTGCACGCGCCAGTGCCTGCTTTTCCAGTTTTCTCATCAGTTTCATCTGGGCAGCCTGTCTGGCTATTTCTACACAGAGCGAGAAAAAAGGCAGTGAAAGATTTCAGGAAAATACCTAAATGCTGCTGTAGCCTGACCTTGCACATTTGACTGACATAATTCTTTAGCATATATAATAAATTCTGACTTTTTTAGGGACAGATGATCAAAATTAACTTTTTTTCCCCTATAAAGACTTAAATATATGTGTGCAAATTGTCCATTAACATTTTAAAATACTGAGATATACATGGTTAAAATATTTTTGTGAGGGTAGAACTGACTACCAGGGGGTTCCGGCTGCCAAAAAAGATGCAGCATTTGCACCTATGTCATTTTAAAAGCCACACAAAAACCCAGTAACATCAAAAAAGACACGATTTCAATGCTGATTCATCTCAAAACGTATGTATAGTACCCCACACAAAGTAGGTGGCTCAAAGAAACAAGCATGACAAGAAAAAAGGCATGACTTGTCCACATACAGAAAAACTTCTTCCTTGGCCTCTACTACCTGAATAATGTCCAGTTGATTAATGGCACACACACTTATGACAAACGTATTTCAGGGCTCATTTCCTCTGCTAACCTTGAGCTTCTAGTTTGCGCAGAAGTTTGACCTCACTGGGACTGGGGCCCTCAGGTACCAGTGGATCGCCCACATTCGGGGGCCGTCCCTTCCTCCGTCGTGAACCTTTGGCACCTTCGCCTGCTAACTGGCGGTCTGAATTAGGGGGACGACCCCTACGACCTTCCATCGCCAAAATATGAGGAATAACCTCCTCTTCCTTCAACAGGCTCCACTGTAAACCCTTGAGAGAGAGAAAAAAAAGATGGAGAGATTGGGAGGTGTGGCGAGAAAAACATGTTAACATACATCATTTCATGTGACTAAAGAACAATTTAATTAGCTAGCTAGAGACCTAGCTGGGTGTATTCAACAGTGGTTAAAGTAAGATTAAATGATATATGATACGTATCTATTTTCTATAATACACAGTAAAACGCTGTCCAAACAATGATTTAAATAAGAACTACGAATTGACTGATCTGTCATTAATCATCTAGTTTTTCTCTGGCCCCTCAGCACTGTATGTATTTATGCTTAAGTATTTTCTCTATTCTGCTTTCAATTATATACATATCCATTTTCTAATTGCTCTCTTTATATTTCAGTCACATAACATGGAATATATCACTGGTCACCTGTGGAAGTAATGTCAGCTGATTATTACATTTATCCATGCACAGTGAGAGGTCTGTAAACTAGGACTACTGAGGGGTCTGGTTGATTCCTATCCATGCCCTGACAGTGACTGCTGCATTAAGCTTTGCCTGCCACTAGATGAAAAGATGAACAGGGATCAGGGAGAGAGGGAGAGAGAGATGAAAGGCAGTCACCTGGGGTCCTTCTCTGGCTTCATAGAAGTCACCAACCCTTATCTTTGCACTGAAGCTAAAATTATCACGCGTGATGCCACTTATTCCATTTCTGGATAGATACTACAGAAGAGAAAATAATAATGGCATTGGTTCAGGCAGAAAAATAATTGCGAAATTAGCGACATTGAAAAGCAACTTGGAGGCACTAGATTGGAGGGAGTTGGGTTACAGTTTGCATCTGTGCAGTGCTACAAATCATTATAAAAGCCATGTGACAAAAAAAAAAAGAGCAAAAGCTCTCAGGAGAGAAAAACGGTTCTGACCTTGGGGTGCACAATTCAGGCCCTTTCTTATTTATCTGTGGCCATGCTAGGCTTTTTACTGCCTTCTGACTGACTAGCAGTGAGTGAATAAGTACACATTTTTATCTTTGCACTACTACACTCAAAGGCAGTTCTGACGATTAGCGTATCTGAGTTTTGATGAAGCAAACAAAGAAGAGCATAGACTATAACATACTGTATAAACGGGGCCAAAGCTGTGCATCCCAACACCAGCCATTCATCATTTTTGGAAGGGGGAAGGAGAGGTGAAAAAAAAAGTGACACAAGAAGTGAATCTAAGAATATCATCTCTCACTATTAGGGTCACAGAAAATGGGGTGGGGGTGGAGTGCAGCTTGAGCAATAGCATAGATAATATACAACAAATCCTGATACACAAGCATTTATCTGAGCAATGTGGATGAGCAGTGTTGCAATTATTGGCAAAAATATCCTTCCATAATAAATCATGAACCATGCCGCCCACAATGATTCCCACTGTAATCCCTGTTACAAACTCAACTGCTCATCTGTATGCCTCGAAACATTTGCTTCTGTATCATGGATGTAGACTAAACTGCAGCACTGTGACGCCGAGGTACCTTCATCACATCTGGGTACTGCCTTAGTTTTTTGCCACATGGGGCGTAGTAGGCCACCTCGCCCTGTGACCGCCCTGCCAGTGATTTGATCCTTGTTTCTCTCCGCCACCTGGGTTTTTCAGGATGAAAACAGTACATTTGTGACCAATGCGTGGACGTGATCATGAAAGTGACAGAGATTTCACCACACTCTGTAGTGAAGCGCTTTATACGAGCTTTCTTTCGCTCAGCCTCTTCAACATACCCCAACTCCAGAGGTATCATCAACTCCTTCTCATCCATCACCCTCTTCCTCTTCCCCAGGCCTGTAAAGAGACAGCGTTCAACCATCAATTTGACAGCACAACCCATGTCTACAAACCTCACACATACAGTAGCAGCAGTCAAAGCCCCTGAACTCGCCAGTAATCATGCCTGGCAGATAACCAAGAATATGTGCACTGGCCTTTCAAAACTGCATTTACCAGCCTCATGTGACCAGTTAAATTAAAATATATACAGAGTTCTCTGGGCTGCCATATTGAAATCATAAAACTAAAATGCCATGCCTGATATGTATGAACACAGTAGTGAATTTGCATCACATGGTATTGTCTGCTGAACAGAGTCCATTTAAAAAAAGCATAAGAGAAAATAAAATTACTTACATAGGGGAAAGACTGGAATGTCTGCTTAGGACATTCCTGGCAAGCTACACACATGTCTTATTTTCTCTGATCTCAGTAATCTTTCTGCATTGAAAGATGGCGGAAATGAACCTGGTTGCTGTGCCAAGTTGTCAGGGCTCTGAGGCATGTACCTACAAGACCTACAAGAGCTCCGGTTAGGCCACAACAAACCGCCTTCTTCCTGCCTCCCTTAAAGTAACAATGCCCCTTCACAGTCATCTGAGGCTGATGGTTTATTCTCTTATTCAGGAGCAGAGGTAATCAAAGCATGGCCTCTGCTTTATACTAAAGCTTTTGTTGTGGTACTATATATGCCTGTGGTATGAAATTAAACTTCTGCTGTTCACAATAAGACAGTGAAAGGACAACAGTAGCAACAAGGGTCACATTTAACCAATTATCAACATTTTTTGTTTAGCGTTAATCTTTGTAACTCTCACAATCATAACTCTATTCTAATACGTCCTATTAAACCATCCACTGTCCCTCATTTTGACACTTTGTCCATACAGATTTTTAAACACATTACCTAATGGAGAGGCTAGGCTGTAGGAGGAAGAGCCTGGAGAGCTGTGATAGGCCAAGGCACTGGAGCTGGTGACAGTGGTGGGAGGCTTGATGACCTGTAGGTTGAGAGGGGAGCAGCTGGTGGCGGTGTGATTGGTTGAGGTGTTCAGTAGTTCTGGGCCTTTGGTTAGCCTGCGGGGAGTCATCTCCTTCTTAGATGATCCAGACGGCAGCAGCTTTAACTCCTTCACTCTCTTCCCAGAGACGTCACTGTCTGAGTTGCTGTCAGACTCTGAAATGGGAGTCCAGGACACAAAGTGAGTAAGGAGTTGATAGTTCATAATCAATGAGGTATCAATTCACCAAAACAAACTGCTTTTATTTGTCTTATGTGATAGTAAACTAAATATTTTTAGGTTTTGGACTCTTGATGGGACATATCAAGCAATTCAATATTCATTTTTCACAATTTCTGACATTTTATAGACTGGATGATTAATTGACTAATTGAGAAAAATCTCTAATCAAAATAATTGTTAGTTGCAGCTCTGAAATTAATATTTTATGGTCAGCTCACTATTAAATTGTGAAAGTTACTTTTACTCCTGTACATAAAAGGTACAAACCTGACAGACTATCATCTGAGTCCTCTTCATCCTCCTCCTCCTCCTCCTCCTCCTCAAGGTCATCATCCTCATCATCATCATCATCTCCCGAGTCATCAGATTCCTTGTTAGCTGGGAGACCAGCAGCGGGGTTACACGTCCCAGGGATCCCCACTCCAGGAATTCCAACTCCAGGGATACTAACTCCAGGAATCCCAATCCCGGACTCTCCTCCACGAAACAAATCTACTAGAGACTGTACCAGGTGGTTCTGAGAGAAGCCCTTCCAGGCAGCTAAAGAGTCTGCTTGTCCCTGTCCCTGTCCCATCCCTGGTGTCTGTCCCTTACCCTTGGGGGTCTTGTTCTTTCTGGATCCATGGCCTGTGGCATGGGGTGAGGTAGTGGGGGGCTGTGACGGAGCCCCAGCCTGGGCGGTTGCTTGGGTCCTGCTGGCCCCTGTGCTCAGATTGACAGGCATCGACCCAGCATCGGAGTCGCACTGAGGGGACTTGCCTTGAGAGGCGGAGTCTTTGCGAGGTTTGGTGATGAGGGCCAAAGGTGCGTCCTGAGTGGTGCTTTGGATGACTCCATTGGGGTGGTGGGGTTCAGGGAGCCCCAGCAGGGCACTCGAGAGGAAGAGGTTGGAGTGATTGTTCTGGGGTGGAGGAGGTGGAGCGAGTGGCAATGGTGATGAAGACAGAGATGTCCTCTTGGGAGACTTGTTTGGCCCCTGCTGCTTCTTTAGCTCAGCTGGGAATGTCTGCCCTTTGGACATGAGAGTCTGAGAATAGAGGGAGAGAACAAGGAGAGGCAGGGGTTCAGGGGGAGGGAGGAAGAGGGAAAGGCAGAACGGGAGGAACAAAAAGGTTTGGAAAAGAATTAGAAAAGAAATGGGCAAAGTGGAGTTGCTCTAGCTGTCAGTTTGCATCACTGTTGATTGTTTGAGCAGGTGACAAAACTACAATGCCAAACACTGGTACCGTTAACTGTGTCTAAGCCCCTTTCTGAGAAACAAAAAGAACATAATGCAATAACCAAAGGCATTGTACTCGGCCAAGTTCACAAAAAGAGACACTGAGTATCTCTCTAAAATTGTAATTACTTGTCTGCACATTTGAAAAGCTCCATCATCATTATCATCATGCAGCTGGGCATGTTTGCCTTTTTTACACTGATGACAAGTTTGGTTCAATCTGTGTTTAAGCAAAGGCAGGTTAGACTTTAACGTTGCACTTTCAACTGGATGTGATATGAAGTGAAACAAATCAATTTCACAGACCATGAAATACAGTAACAGTGCTGAAACCACAGGGGGAATTTAGCTCGCAGTAAACTTCTCTATACGGGTAAAACAGGAAAGGGGAAATGATTTTCACAGAATAAGCTGATCTCAAAAGGTTTAGCTTATTGATTATTGTGCTATCATTCATATTTCATCTGAGGAAAGGGATTTTGTGTAGTAAAAGCCAAGAAAAATGTTTATACCATTTCATCTGAACCAATTGAAAAACATAAATAATACACTAGCATATGTGCAAACAAGTGTGCTTCAGAATGAAACTAAAAGCATTAACCATTGTATCAACAGGCTAATCTTTGCAGCAGTAGAGCAACTCTAACCAATGAGATATGTATGAAAGGAAGTCTGAAAAAAAAACCAAACTGGATAAAACACTTTACCTATGCAATTACTAAATTAAATTGTGAAGATTCTACACTGCGTTGTACAAAGGACTAAGCATTTGCTACAAAGCTAGAGGAAATCTGTGACAACTAGTTGCAGAGAGCATGTTTTGAACGTTCCTAGTGTTCATTACACATTACTAATTACCTATCTGTACGAATATAGTCATTAACTACAGTACAAAATGACAAAACATTCCCTTATTCTAAACTCTTTCCTCTCCCAAGTTTAGTGCAGACTGTCACACCAATTGTATAAATAGAACCACTTCTGGGTAATAACTATTAAGTGTCTATGTCTAGTCCCAGTGCCCTACAAGTTTACCCAAACAAGTACTGCCTCCTAAATCATAAAACTATACAAAACAAAGATTCTCTCTGATGTCCAACTGCAGTTGTGAGTTTGCTTAAGGCCATGTTACAATTTTAAAGAGGCCCTTTGGAACATGTTTCTCTCTGATACAAAACCCCAGCCTCCCTCCTGAATGAGAAACTGCAATAGTCAATGTTACATTTTCATTTTTTAATTGAGTGTGCAGCTTCACCAGTAACAGTTCTGCAGCTGTCTGCGAGCTGCTTGGATCTTGTGTTAAACAAATGTGGCAAATGGCCACCAGATTAAAAGAGGTGCAGTAATTATGAAGAAAAAGAGAGAAATCTAACTGCAAATCTAACTGCACACTCAGCTCCAGTGGATAAATTCATTACTGTCAATTGTTAGGAATAATTTTGGTCACTAATACTGTGCAGCTATATTTATCTTGTCTATGTCTCACAGCACACTGTTTATATGCAACATACTGTGTGCCATTTGTGTGGATATGGTAAAAAATGACATCATTCAAATTCTGTTATCAGGTTGGGTTACCTGCTTGAGCCTGAACTCATTGATCTGCGCAAGTGAAGCTTCCAGCTGTTTCCTTTTGTTGGATTTGGCAGCGCCGGGAACAGCGTGCCGAGGCAGCTTCAGTGACGACTTCCGGGAGCTTGTTACAGATGAGGTCAGACGAAAAGATTTTGGGGAGGTAGACGGCGGGAGAGTTGAGCGGGGTGGAGAGGGGACGGAGAGAGGCTTAGGGGAGGAGCAGAGAGAGAGCGGCAGGTGCTGTGGGGAGGAGGACAGCAGTTTGGGAGGTTTGGGAGAGGCAGTGCTATAGAGCGCCTTTGGAGATGTGGTGAGGGCTATGGGGGAGGAAGACGGTGAAGATTCCCTACGGGGCTGAGCGAGGAGTGCCAGAGCCTTTGAGTTGGCAGCCAAGCCAGTGGACTGGATCACACTGAAGTGTTGCTGTGGCACCTCCGTCCGGGACCTGGAGCTCTGCAGGGCCAGCGAGGTTTGGGACAAGGCAGGAGGGGAGACAGAGCAGGGAAAGGGTACAAGGGTTGGGGGGTTGGTGTCAGTCTTTGCAGTTCCAGTGCTGGGTATCAAAACCTTTGGAGGAAATTAAATAAAGAGCTGTTAGAACAAAGAACAGCCCCATGCTATGACCATTTATTTGAATTAATTCAACATTTTGGGACATATTTTAGTGAATGAAGGCACCAAGAGTGGCTGTGGGCCCGCAAAAAAACACGTCCCTTTGTCTCTGTAAGTTATTATTTCAGTAATAAAAAAATGCTACTATTCTTCTTTACCTTTGTTTTCTTCTTTGTCCGCTTCTCAGAGTTTGATAATTCACTCTGTTTGTCCTCTTCTTCGTCATCCTCATCGTCATCATCATCATCATCATCATCCTCTGCTAGGTCCTCCAGATCACTGCTGAGGGATCCGTCACTTGAGGTGTCTGAGGATGTGCCTGATTCGCTGTTGCTCGCCACACAAGTGTCTGTTGGCTTCTTTCGTGGCTTCTGAGTTGAGAGAAAAAACTGCAAGAATCAGCTTCACTGCGTGATGCATAATGCATATAATGCATTTCACATGACACTTAATTTCAAGCTGAGGAGTAAACTAAATCTGTACTGACCTTCTCTTTAGTCTTCTGGATCGGCTTCTCAACCAACTCTGCTGGATTGTTCTGAGGGCTGCTACGGTGACTATTACAGGGGTCTGAATTTTTGGTTGGCTTCCTCGATGCCTGGACATGAGCCGGACTTGCTGAAAAGCTCCCTGATTGCGTGGTGGGAGGACAGACCCCACTGCCATTCACTGCCCCATTCACCCCTAGAAACACAAGACAGAACTACTGTATTACTCATCAGCTCCATCTTTTCAGAGGACTTTGCTACACAGGATAATGAAATATCTGGAACTAACTGCAGAATGGAATAAGGCTAATAAAAATACTGATGTATAC
Source organism: Gadopsis marmoratus (assembly GCA_036023855.1). NCBI lineage: Eukaryota > Metazoa > Chordata > Actinopteri > Centrarchiformes > Percichthyidae > Gadopsis > Gadopsis marmoratus. The sequence continues at coordinate 67,105 of JAVQJF010039212.1, read as the reverse complement.
ATGTGTCTCATCAAACATGCTGGCTGCGCGAGGCACAAACCCAACACGAGTGGTTTACATAATAAAAGATAAATTAAAAGATACTGTGAAATTAAAAAGAAACAGAGATTACGAGAGGGAACACGAGGGAAAGAGGGGGAGAGAGGGAGGTTGACAGAATTACTAAGTGCGGACTGAAAGTCATTAAATGTGCCTTGAAAAGGAGAAATTTCATCATACTGTAGGACAAAGTGAATTTAGGATGTGGAGGAAGAAAACACACAGATCGAGATGGTGGGAGAGGAAAGACAGAGGTCAGGATGTTTATTTTCAGAGCAAAGTGCCATTACATCTTGAAAAGTAATAATTAATTCATAATACACGATGATAGGGCAATGGGGAGAACTATATAGATGTTTCTTATAAAACAAATGGAAGCGTTACTTGTTAGTCTCCTATAATTATTTTACAATAACCAATTTTCCGTGCATGCAATGTAACTGTGAGGATCAATGAATGGGTCTTCTGGATGAGCGCTGTACCTTTAGGTGGGGTGTGGCTATTCTTGCCAGGCATCCTGATCTGAACAGGACTGACACTGTGGTTGGGCTGAATGTGAGGGGTGAAGAATGGAGGGAAGCCGATGAAAGAGGGGAGAAAGGCAGCAGCTCCGCGGCCATGGGCTTCAGCAGCTCGCCACCACTCTGTTGGAGAGGAGAGGAGAGGAGAGGAGGATTAAAGATGCATTCCCATTTAGCTAATCGCTACCCAAAATTCAAACTTCCCCATCTCACCAGAGAGGGCTCCTAGCTGGGGGTGGGCAGCCAGAGCAGCTGACATGCCCAGGGAACCCAGGCCTCCAAACTCAGGCCTGCCTGTTCCAGAAGTGTAGATGGCTCCAAAGGCTGGGTGGTTGACCAGAGGGAAGGCACTTGACAATGTCGAGCCAATGAAGGGCTGCTCTCCTGCTACTCCAAACAGACGGCCTAAAATAGATCCAAACCACGGAGGAGGTGTTCAAATGCAATCCATAACAAATGTTTGTGCATAACAACAACAGCAAGAAAACACCGACCAATGATACAAAGCAACAAGTGGAGATGTGCTGTCAGCTTTTGACTGATTCCATTTTAATAAACACACAAAGTCTTCTGTTCCGTAAAATAAATTGTCCTGTAAACAGAGAAATGATGCTGTTTGTAGTATGTTTGACATTTCAGCCGTTGCATTTCCATCAGATCTTGAAACACAAAAAACAAGGACCTGCTTCTTTTGACAGTAAAAGAGGATGCTGATTCGTCAACAAAGAGTGTGTTTGAGCTCATTGTTAAAAATGACTTATTGATGGTTGTTAGTAGGCCTATTTAATGGCATTTTGTTGTTTCGCACTACTGCTTCAGTTTCAGATGCTGACTAAACAGTCCTATATCACAGGATTATAAGATGAATTCATATAAGAAGTGGATTTTGCTTCGAACTCTAGTGCCTAAAAATACTCACTTCTGACTCCATTTTACTACTTGTACAAATGTATCAAATCTTTCTTCCATAAAGTACAATTTTGACATTAGTGTACAGCTGGTATGACAGTTGTTTATCGCACCTTTAGCGTACCTTATTGCCCTACTGATAGTGTTGTATATGTTTATTTGTGTAGACCGAGAACATTGTTCTCAAATTACCTCACTGAGCTCTTTTCATATAAGGACCGACAGGGTGTAAAAACTAGATTTAAACAGGTTTTGAAGGTGTCGCTTCTTATCCACCTGACTGTAGAAGAATTAAATACAGAACGACCGTCTTCTGTTTGTGTAAGAAATAACTTCCGATCTTTGACAGAGTGCACTCTGCACCTCATTTTAAAAGGCAGCCGTACTGTATCTGAGCATGGCAGACTATTGCTTCAGAATGATGCTTATGTCTATACAGTAAAACGCTCACATTTAAATTACAGAGCATTTTGTCATAATCCAATTTCAGAATACAGCTACCTGTGCATTAATATTTCTTCAGTTTAGACTGAGTGTCAGAATATGCTGCGCTGTGACAAAGACTGGATATTGTTGGTGAGAAAAAGAAGTGTGCTTAAAAAGCTAACCTCCTTCTATCCTTTTGGCATTCAATTTCAGCACAGAAGAATACTTCATCAACATCATCATCGCCTAACGTTTTCCTGAGCACAATCATTTCTGGCAGGGGCGACTGCCACGTATTACCTCCTCCCAGAGTCAGATGCAATTTGGTGTGAGCATATTTCATGCAAATTCAATTTCTATTCCAGAAAAGGAAAGCAAGCCTGCTTGATGCCTCTGCATAAGCCAGGTAATACACATGCAAAAAAAGTGATGACTGAAGAAAAGGAAAGTGTTGTACACAGTGCAGATGAAAATGTCAAACTACTATACACTTGCACACACCACAGAAATGTAAAACAGAGTGACACTGGAGCACAGTGTTTTCTGAACTAATGCAGCCTGGGATCTAATTATCCAGAGGGAGACCCTGTAGGGCCGCTTATGTGTGCTTTATACCAAAACAGTTAGGCAGACTGTATATGAACATGACTCTTACAGATGCGTCTCAGAAAGTATTTTTAAGTGAGAATCAAACTGTTTGTGGTTATGTGGTGGGAAACAAAGCCTTACCAGCATGCCAGCAGCGGGAGAGTATAGCCCTTTGTGTTGGCTTCAAGGCCCATCTCTACCCCAAGACAGCAAAATCTGCCTTTTGAAAGTCATTAGAATATGCTGAATATGTAGAGCCCGCCTTGCCAGCGTCAGCTAGCGGATACGAAGATAAATGACTGCAATGCAACCCCCAGAAAGGCCAGCCACAGCATTCACTTATGCCTGGGGTGCCCACCTCTCCCCCACACACCCCTTTCCTTTCTAGGCATCTGCAAATGCCTTTTCAATATTAATGCAGGCTTCCAGAAGGCGGCGAATAATTAAATCTAAAAATTTGAAGCGAGACAGAAGCACAGGAAAGACATACCTAGGATTACCTACTCTCTCTTCCTCACTCTGTGTCTCTGCCTCTCTATCACTCCTTCGCCCTCTTTCTCATTCTGTTTCAATCCTTCCTCCACTCTGACAAACTGCACCGCCTGCTTTTTTCATGTCTGGATGCTGCCGAAGGGGGATTAATTTGTTGTTTGTTGCAGTCAATCAAATTTCCACAGACAGATTTAAGTTAATTGCATCCGTGAGTTGATCCCCGAAGAAGAGAGTGCTACAAGCGCCGATCAGCTTTTATTCTCCAAGTGATATCCTCATCAATGACACACACGCATGCGGGCGCACGCACACACACACACATATATATATATATATAAAGAGAGTCCGTGCTGATTTTTACGTTCTTCGTATTTTTTTTTAAGTGTTATTGGCACATTGGCAAAGGACCTTGAATCAATGCCTGCACAGCCTGTGATGACACTATATCTCTGCAATAGGTAATTACTGATGTTACCTGTTTACACAACAATACACTTTACACAATAATTGTTGCTCTGCTAGAGAATGTCTTTCCTTTTAATTATGATACTTGGACCTGGGAAAGCGAAGGAGATGACATTAACTCTTTTTGTTTCTTTGTGTATACATACATGTATATATATGTTTGAGTTACAGTCCCCACAATGGACAAGACATGGTATGAAATGAAAATGATGTGCCTTGCTTGATTCCCACAAAGTGCAGACAAAGTTCCAAGCTAACAGCATTTCATTTGACACTCAGTCCAAAATCGCTTATCTAGAAAATCTGAGCACACATAATGGCACAGAGGGATAAGAGGGATGTATAATGCATAAGCAAGAGATGCTCCTAATGGCTTCTTCTTTGGGGCAATGCTGAGGAGATGGAGGACAAAACAAGGGTCTATATTAATCTCTCTCCTTCCTCTTCTCGTAACAGAGAGAAAACACAACAATCATAGAGAAAGCTGGATATGCTATTCCCTGTTCAGTGCAATCTTGTTTTCTGTGTGTGTGTGTGTGTGTGTGTGTGTGTGTGTGTGTGTGTGTGTGTGTGTGTGTGTGAGCGTGTAGTAGGCCTATGAAAAAACAGCAAGACATTAAGAAATGAGGAGAAAGAGTATGAGCAAATGATTCACTCGCTCTCGCAAGGGATATTTGAAAAACACAGAGATACACACACACACACACACACACACACACCAAATATACACACTCCTCTTTGCCTAATAGCTTTGACCAATACATAGAAAGGAGGCTGGATGCCGGACAGGGCTGACTAGACACTGAGTTGCTGACAAATGTTAAATCGTGCAGGCTCTCTCTCTCTCTCTCTCTCTCTCTCTCTCTCTCTCACACACACGCGCACGCACGCACGCACGCACACACACACACACACACACACACACACACACACACACAGTGTCGTGCTGAGCCTGACTCTGAGGCAGCTGGAGCCAGAGAGCTGAAGGTTGTCAGGAGACATGGCGAAGCATGTGTGTGTTTCTCACACAAAAGAGCCCCCTAATTGTTAGGGATTCATTAATGCAGCAGCTTTTCAATTGCAACCCAAGCTGTCAGAAAAAAAAAAAATCTTTGTAGCTGGAGAGAGGTGCATTCACACAGGCTGCAAAATAACTGTATAATTAATACTGGAGGAAACTCATTTTTCATGGTATAGAAATAAGTAGGACTCTGAATGCGACTGAGACATGAAGGTGACCACATTTGGCGTGGTTTTATGGTTACGTGGAAACAGTTTGAAATGTGTGCTCCTATTTATTTCCTTTGCACACATGGTTTTTGAGAGGCAGAAGATCGACAGGAGAAAAAGTGTCTCTTACCAGAGGTGCTGAGGGTGGATCCCAGTGCTGAGGGGCTCGGGGCCAGGCTGCTCTTAGTGTGGGGAGCAGGGGATGGTGAAGAGGAAGAAGAGGAGGAGGAGGAAGAGGCCGCAGGGGAGGAGGTGCGAGCAGCAGACAGGGTGGGCGCAGGGGAGGCCAGCCGCTCTCCAGACTCCATATCTGTCAAACACAATCCAATCAGCAGGGTTACAATAGCAAAGCACACCCACTCGAACACTCACAAACACACACACACTTAAACACATACACACAAATGCATACTGTCACACCTACACAGCATGTTCTAGCAAGCACACCACACACACACACACACACACACACACATCTGACACTTTTCCTTTCACATCTCACTTCCCCTGAACAATATTTCTATTTAGCCATGCTCACTGGCTCCTAACCTCCATTGATTCTATATGGGGTAGGAAGGAGGACAACATCCTTAAGGACTCTGATACTGGACGACAAAGCGAGTATTTACAAGGCAAGAAAATACCAGTGCTGAGAATGTGTTCTGCAACAGGACACTCACTTTTACAGAGTACTCACTCTGCTGAGGTTCAAGTAGGATGTTTGGAATGACAGAGGTTAGCAGAAAACTCAAAAACAAAATGGACAAATAACACATTTTTCACTTTTCTTTGTCATTCATTCTCCCTCAGACACGCAGGGGCGCGCAAAGTCTCTCACATATACACACCTGTGTTTGACAACCAGGATCCCTTTACACCTCCTTGATGGAATAGGCTTTTAGATGATGGGTGCATTAACCAACACGGTAGCTCTCCATTATCAGTCTCACAGAGCCATCACACCGGCCATTACCAACCAACCAACAATGTAAACACTCACAAGAAACATTTTGCCACTCTGCAGCCAAATATTTTACTTACATTATTCAACTTTAATCCCCTTTTGCTCACAACTGAGAGCACAATGTGGCTGTGCCCACACTGCTGCTAACTTGTGAAGCTAAATAAATACAAAACTGTTTCAAAACACATGAATTTGCACACACACTTTACACAATTCATCCCCCACTGCAGACAGACACACACACACAAAATCACCTCCCCTGTCTATCACATCAACCTCACTCTTTTTCTCCCTTCTCCTTTTCCATATCCCTCTGCCTGACACTAATCCAGGACTGAAAATCCCCTTCAAAAGCACAGTTTGCAGATTGTGTTTTACAGGCAGGCTTTGTTATTGTGTCATTACACATAAACAGTCTCTGCCTCCATCTCTCTTTCCTTCCCTCTCTCCTGCCACCCCTCCCTCCCTCTCTCCTCTGCAGTGGGAGCAGAGCCACTGATTAAATCTCTGAGACAAAAGCTGCTATCCTCTGAATATCAAGTATCAGCCTTTCGCCAGGAGCAACACTGACAAGAGAGAGGGAGAGTGGGAGAGGGAGAGAGGGAGAGCGAGAGGCGAGGATGACAAGAAAACCTGCTGCAGTCCACGGGGAGGAGGCTGGTGTGCCATCGGACTTGGGCAGCCATGACTGCCAAAGCTGCAGTAAAAAGACGGTGGGTTGTGTAATTATGGGCAAGGTCAAAGGTCCTTTGAATGGCCTCTCATGCAAGGTGACAAGACGTGGGTTAAAGAGCCAAACTATCAACCCAAACGGCAAATAAAGGAACGTTACATATTAGTTACAAGAATACATTTCTGGCTGAGTGAAGATGAAGTGTTCTATTGTAATCTTAACCAAACTGGTTTCCTCTCTGCCACATTTTGTTGCATGAATGGCTGTCACACTGTGTGCTCCTTCACTTCGGCTGTCACCCTTTAAATGTCAGGTTAGGGTGAAAAAAAAACCCCAGAGAGAAAGGGATTCTTTCACAAGATAAAAAAAAAAGAGTGATTTTTCCGTGGTTGCTCCTGACAAAAAATGTAAGAATCATTAGAAGTGTGATGAGAGGAGCTGTGACCCTTCATAATTATCATAATGCACAAGAAAACAAAAGGCTCGTGTCTCAGAGGACGAGCAAGCTTATGTGGTGTCAGCTGGTAAGTGAAGCGGATCATTCCCCACCTTTTCAGAGGAGGAAAAAAACAGAGAAAGAGGGAGAGGAAGAGAGAAAAAGAGATAGATACATTGAGGGGGGGGAAGGATAAGCAAGACAATGCACTCTGATTTTGTTGTGGGAAAAAAGACAGAAGAAAGGAAAAGAGTGGAGAAGATGAAGGACAGGCTGTAAACCATTCCTGTCGTTTCTCAATATCTGCACTTAATGTCTCGCCTTGTCAAAACGTGATGATGTGAACAGAATTGATTTCCCCTCTAACAAACAACAAAAAAGCAATCCCTCCTTTGCAGAGGTGTAAAGCAGAGCTACCCTCCCCCTCATCTCCTCTCATCTCTCACAATCTCTCACAGGGCCTCTTTCTGGGATGAGAGATGGAGAGAGAAAGGACAGTGGGGGGAAAAACGACTCCGAGGCAAGTTCATCTTCCTCCGACAACTACAAACTGATCACTTAGAGCAATTATATCTAATAACAATAATAAGATTGAGCTCAGCAATGTACCACTAAATGCACAGCCACAACAATGATTGCAAAAATAATGGAGCGCCAAGGTATTTAAGGATCCAATCCTGCCTTAATTATGAGAAATTAAAATGGATTTAGCATCAGAATTAGCTTGATTTTATAGGTAATTAACGGCACACCACAGTGGCGGTATAAGGCGAGCGTTATAATCTCCGTGAACGGCTAAATCAATTTGACTTGAACAACGCCAACCAATCAACGCGGAGCGGTGCAACCAGAAACAGCAGGTCTCGCAGATGCAAGGAGAGGGAGAATTTATGCTAATGGATGAACTATGATTTATAAGATGTGTTCCAGTGGCGGATTCAGAGTCACATCCACAAATACTCCACAGCACCCAGCTGTCAACGCATGCAGCTAATAGTGGCTGGATGCAACGGCCCTTCAGGAGATAGTGTAGCTATAAACAGCTCTGTGGTTTTATGATTGCATGTGGCCTTCATATAGGAGCATTCACATGCCAGTATCATCTGAAAGGAGGGCAGAACTGTGTAAAGGAGAGATAGAGTGTGTGCATTTGGTGGTGGTGTAATGGCCTGTGCTGCTTGGTATGTGGCCTTACATCATGCATTTGTTTTGTAATCTTGTATGTCTCTGTTGCGTGTATGTAATGGTGCTTAGTTACGCGTGCAGAGGTTTTAAAAAAGACCTGCCAATATACGTGCCTATAGCAGAGTGTGTGCGTGCCTGTCACAGCCACAAAGTATTCAACCCCGTGTGTGTCTCACTCCTGCCCCTTTCCTTCGCACCACTTCAACACACACACACACACACACACACACACACAAACAACACGCACACATACACACAGTAACAGATGGCTGATACTAACTGAGATAATCCGCCAACAGAGTCATCAGCATGGATCAGTGGTAATCAGAGTGTGGACACAATGTCTCTTCTCCAGCCGTAATGGAAGGAGCGCCTGGCGCAAGAGAAGGGAAATGCATTATTCCCCATGATGCCCTGACCCCATTCAAAGACACACGGTGGCTCCCAGCTCTCCTCCTTTTTTCTTCTTACCGCAGTCAACAAAGGCTGTATCGTTGCTGCTTCGGCAACATTCCCTCTCTCCTCTGGATCTCTTACTCCACGCCTTTTATTGTGATCCGCAACTGTGTCAAACCCAGACCTCTATTTAGCTGTGTCCTGCTCTGAGCAGCTAATAAGAGAAATGTCAACATAGCAAGTGTGTCATGATGAAGGTTGCTGGTAAAGAAGAGGATCGAATGAGTAATCCACCATTAGCACTTCGTGTTTATTCAATATATGGGAATCGCTGCTGTTTTTTACACTTTGTTCTTTTTTCAGTGTTTCCCCAAACAAACATGGACTTGTTTTTATATTACCATTTCCAGTAAATAATGACAATATTTCTGAGAATTGATAATACTTGTCTAGCAGCCACGAGCTCCTCTGGTTACCAGGTGACACACTGTCAGTCAGTTCTCATGAATCACCCATTACTGAAAGGAACTGCACAACCACACACAGATAGGTACTTTCTGTACGTGTGTGTGTGTGTGTGTGTGTGTGTGTGTGTGTGTGTGTGTAGGTGCGTGTGTGTGTGTGTTTGTGTGAAAGTGAGATCATTGACTCTGAATCAGCAAGAACATCTTTTATTTCTGACCTTGTGTAGCAGGTGCTCTCGCTCACTATTTGAACTTCCCATCTCTCTTTGTGTTTGTATATGTTCGTGTGGGTGTGTGTTTTTGTAGGCACAACTTGTGCATATGGATGTGGATGTTTGTACTTTGCATGATTGTCGGCAATGACCACTAACTGAGCGAGCTGATCTTGCTTATAGCAGAGTGCACGCACACGCTTTCTTGGCCCTTATTCTACTCCCTTCATCCCTCCCCTCCCTGCACACACACTGTCTGCCAGGAAATGACATAACCAGGCATCTTGGTAAAAATTAAGTGACAACCTTTGTCCAGAGTAAAGCATCAACTCAGAGAACATTTAAAAAGACAGCATGTACCGTGTTATGTCATGCCACACCACTGATTTCAGAATCTGAAAGGCCATAACAGAAACACTATGGTTTATTCAAGGCTGCTGATTGTACATTTGGTCTATAAAATGTCCAAAATTTGTGAAACATGTCCATCACAATTTGTTAAACACACAGTATGTAATTTCTGCTGCTAGGGGTCTCTCAATCAAAACAATAACAAAAGACATAGCTTGATGACGTTGGGAAGTAGCGTGGGATCGTGGGAGTTGTTATCAAAAATCTATCTGATGTGACAGAAATCATGTTCAGGGACAAGGAAATGTATTAAAGTTTTGTTCCTGTTATGTTTAGTCACATGTGGCAGGAAAAATGCTATATTAGTATAATTCTGGGACTCTGTATGCCTCCCTCCGTCACTCTCTGATGTATCAACTGGTATTTCCCCAAAAGTTAAAGCAACTAGCATTTTAAGCCATTTGCCTCACGGGATTAATAAAGTTCTATCTATCTTTCTAATGGGGGTAAAGGAGATATGATGCCATTGACAGGTGACTAAATAAAACACACCGTTACCTTGAATATAGTTATGGATTTCTATGCGTATGAACATTATTGAAATTGAAAGATATTTGGGATAATTAACTACTAAGCTAAACTAAATTTTGAACATAGGTTTAGTCATTTGTAGACATAGTAATGCGGAAATGTCACATACCAAAATGATCATCAAACCACTTCTCTGTCAGAAACCCAAAGATATACAGATTATTATCACACAAGAGAATTGAGAAGCTGGAACCGTGGAATGTTTGTTTTTTTTAATTGAAAATGAGTTTATTAATCAGCTAATCATTCCAGCTCTATTTTGGGGGTGGTGTAATGGCCTGTTTGATATCACTGTAGCACTTCATGTAACTTTGGAAAAAGACCATAATGAACTCATGAATAGAAAATCTATTACTGAATGAAAATATTAAACAGGATATAAGTGGTTCAAAAACAGACAATGGATTGAGCCATGGCCTGAAAGGAGTACAAAGAGACAGCATGCCCCAGCGTGGCCTATCGAGGTGACAACCACTAGAGTGACTCAGACCCCTCCCTCGGCTCTGCTCCTGCCCAGTGACAGATGGCAGAGCAGGGCATGTAGGGGATGGGCACCATCTCTCACCCCGCCTAAGCTAGCCTTGGCAGTGGTGCTGGCCACAGGTCTTATTACAGTCACACCACTGCCTGCCTGCCTGCCTCCATGTAACACTGGAGCTTACCACGCTAGAGCTGCTTACTGCCTGCCAGTGCAAAAAGGTAATGATATGGTCCTGTGTGTTGCAAATGGTAGAGCGTGGCATTAGCACTCAAGAGTTTCCAGCTTCAGTATTCACTGGGCCCTGTTGTAAAACACACACACGCACACACACACACACATACGTATCCATGTCGCTGTAAGAGGCTTTAGATAAAATATAAAACCAAATGGCACAAGCATTCTGTATATTTTTGAAATGACAAGAAATCAGCTCTTGCCAAATGGCTTTATTTGCCATTTCAAGCATACTGTAGATGCCAAAGGCTAGAATCAACACCCCTACTCACCAGCCGTCTCTGCTGGGTTCCCAGTGACAATAATGTGATTTTGGGACATGGTGATGACTCGGTGGAGAGGAATAGGATAGGCTTGTCAGTTGTGTTTGATGTCAAACTTATGTGTGACAGAATAGTGTTACTCAGCTCAACCAGACATAGCACTACTCCCATTTCCTGGCCATAAATAGAAGAGAATGAGCTGGTTAGGGAGTGTGTGTCTGTGTGTATGCATTTGAAAAAGTATCTGTGTCTGTGTATCTGTGTGCACACAAGCACACCCATGTGCACCATTCTAAATATCATAAAGTAAGCTCAATATGAAAAAACCCCATGTCTTATGTTCATTCGCATCTGCATCCAGCCAAAGCTAATTATTCTCCCCATGGTAACCTAGCAGGGTCTTCACATCAAAAAACCAGAAGTGTGCATCAGGCAATCATCCCTGATGAATCTGCCCTTCTCCCTCTGCTAGCTACTCACACTCATCTGCCAGTCTCACTGCTCATTGCGGTTTATCTGCAGACTGAACCAGATCTGCTCACCACTGGCTGCACGTGTCTACAAGAGTCCATAATGACTTTGGAGCAGTTTGGAAGCACAGAATAACACCACCTTGATGCTTCAGAGAATAACGCATACATTCATGCAAATGTACACCCACATATACACCACACCCACACACATGCACACGCACACTCTCCACATGCAATGGATGCGAGTTGAGTGGTAAACCAATGCCTGTTAAGGTTAATTACCATTTAGATTACAATCTGTAGTATTTTACAGAGCTTCATTGTGTATGTAACTCAATGCAAAGAGCGAAACTGATGATTTTGCAAAAAAAACGTACCATGGGGCCTTAAACATTGAGCTTAGATACTAGGTGCACAACCCGCTTCACAAAATACACCCCACATATTAAATACAGTAGCTCAAAGTCTCCAGTATTTAACAAGACATTTGCAGACGTTTGCAAAATGATGCAGTACTAAATCACTGAAAATGCATTTTTAATTATATCTCATTAGTTCCAGTGACACTGCCCAGGTTAGCAGCACTATAACACTGTAATTACTTTAATACTAAGTGCAATACTTTTGTGTTTTGAGTCTAAAGAAAAAAAACATTTACAGTTAAGACTGATGAAGAATAGGCAGCTACAGCAAATTGATGCTTTAAAGCAACAATCACTTAATGTGTTTCAGCTGTATAATGGCTTTAATGAATATCAAGTATAATGCTCTCTGTATTTAGTTTTGGACATAACCAAAGTCTTCATCACAACAGACAACTGTATCCATTTTGCACCGTGCAATCTCTCGCAGATTAAGTTAATGTAACCAGAAATCCAAAATATCACTACATTAATATTGAAAATGTTTTGCTTAGTGCTGTTTGTCTGACTGATATGACACTGCATGTTCTGATGTTCAATTGCACAATTGAACAGCAAAAAACAATACTTTGTTACATGAATAAATATCTTAAATAATGTACTATCTTATTTATTTATAGTGTCATATCAAGATTCAACGCAGTCATTTAAAATTACACGCAACAATACTGATTCAAACCATGGATTATCACCATCACTGAGTGTGATTTCCTGTTTAAATCTCAATAAGATAGCCCACTTTCCGCATACTGCACATATTTAAATAAATGCAGGAAATACAAAAATACATCAAACTGAAAAACAGGAAATAGCATCAGTTATCAGGGAATATCAAAGAAAGAACAAGAGAGGGAGGGGGAGAGAATGAGCGCACTATTCCAGATATGCATAATGCAAATGACATGCATGTCAAATGGAAAAACAAACTGACAGTGACAGAACAATGGAATAGCCAGAGAGCGGCAAGCCCTGCTTGAGCAATCGTTAGAGCCCCTTCTATCCACTTCCATGGGAAGAAACCATTTAGAGTCCGTTCTGTTCAACTGAAACTTTACTTGCAGGAGATAACTGATATCACTGTGCAAATGTGACAGAATTCAGATAAGTGGTGTGATGGCAGAAATAGCTTATTCATGACTACCAGTTACAAGAGCCTGGGATGATACGGTTCCTGGCGGACTGTGTTGTTCCGCAGAATCAGCAGTACACAGTCACAGGCCCATATTTTTACTGCTCCCCTCAGTCCCACAAAGCTTCAGTAGCCATATTCCTTCTTCACTGGCCAAACTGTCCAGCACAGAGGTATCAGTGAAATATTTACAGATTTAACCTGTGCCATGTATTATAGTTTGTGATCATTCAATTTAATTAACAATTATGGCCACCTTACAGAATACAGTGAAACTTGAAACTCTCTTGGCGTCAACCATGATACCTACACGTTTGTTTATACATATGTATGACAGAAGTGGCCAAAAACAACAGCTTCTTATATTACAAGAGACGATCAGTCGATCGAAAGAAAATTAATCTGTGTCTATTTTGATAAAATCGATTCATCTTTTAAATCAGTTTCAAGCAGAAAGACCAAACAGTAAGTAGTTCCAGCTGCGAGGGTTTGCTGCTTCTTCTTTTTTATGTGATAGTAAATTGACAATACTTGAGTTTTGAACTGTTGGTCAAACAAAACAAGTCATCAGAAGGTGTCGCCTTTGGCTTATAGGCATTTTTCTGACATTTTAAAGGCTAAACAATCAACTGATTGATCAAGAAAATAACTAGCAGATTAATCAATAAAGAAAATGATCATTAGTTGCAGCCTTAGTATCAACCATTACATCGATTAAATACCAGTACATTTGTAAAACAACTCCCTAACACACGATCTTGCTATTCTTTTTAGCATTACCCGAGGTCGCAGTAAACCCTAAATATAATATGTAGTTTAGGTGAAGTCATATTTGCTCTTCCAGGAGTACTAAACACGTACAAAATGCAGAATTATGATTGGCTCACAATATCTGTTGGGGTTTTTGAGTTCCCTGGTTCCTGCAACAGTTAGCGCATTTAGCTGTTAACACCGCTAAATTAAACACCTTTCTCCCACCCGGTCGCTCCTTTCTCACTCTGCTTTTTACCCTTTCTGTTCTTCATGCTTTTGTTGACATCAACATTAATAACACCAGCATGTAACAACTTCATTAAAGACCCTGGCTTTCTGTTCTGTTCAACACAAACAGACAAATGCTAAAAGGCAAATGAAGGGAAACATGCGCTTAACATCAGGCGGTAAACAGAAAGCATGTTAGGCATTTATGCAATCCATGGTGTTGCATGTGTTCAAATACTGAAGCTATTAGCAGTAGTATAATATCAGAACAACAATCTGGCAACACATTGAAACACATTGATTGAAAATCCACCCGCATCAAACTCAATATGTCAATCACATGTATTCCTCTGTTCAAACGGCTGATTTACTTAATGTTAAACATGTGAAAATGACTGTCTGGAAGAGAATAGTGTTGTATTGACAGAGAGGGAGGCAAAGCAGCGGGCAGTCAGCCACTCTGTTCTGCTTCGCTGCAACATGGGAGGGAGGCCAGGGTGGACACACACACACACACACACACACACGTGCACACACACACACACACACACACACAGATGTAAAAACACAGATGCAGGCATGTGCACACAGGCAAGCACACACTTGCAGAAACGCACACGCACTGATACCCTCTCTTCCTCGCTCTCTCGCTCTCTCTCTCTCTCACTCACACATACACAGTGTAGCAGGTGAGGTGCCAGCACATCACAGCGCTGCCATTTTTCAGTGTCTTGCTCAGGGAGAAGCGCTCTGACATTTTATGAAGCACTCTGCAGAAATCAGCAGCTTGTAATGGCGGCTGGACTGTCACTCCTTTCCACTCTTCACACTCCCTCTAGCTCCCTTCCTCACACTGCTTTTGAGATTATTATCTCCCTTGATTAGCATAATCTAATCAATTTTGCAAAATTGCCTTTTAATTACAGAGAACAATCTCTTCTTCGTACTCTCTGTTTAAGCTTTAAATGTCTTAAGTATTTCAAAAAAAGGCAAATTGAGGCAAGAAGTAAAACAGCAGTGAAAGGTTAGAAAATGCTACCCATCACACTCAAGTGAGAGGAATGACTAAGATTGATGCCTAAAGGGTATAAATGGCAGAATAATCTGGATAAAAGTAAAAATCATTGGGGTTCATTTTTAAATTGCAGGTTCTTCTGAAATAATATTTTCGCGCTGTTCTGACATTATGAAATAGGCAATCTACATGCCCCCTTCACTTTTATTTGAGATGGTAAAACAATGCATTCAGAGACGTGTAAATTTGAGAGCAGTTGTTTTCTCACGTGTTTGTTTGACCCTTGGAATCAAGGCTGCTGATATTACCGTACGTGCTTAGTGGAAAGGCCTAATTATTAGAAACCCAGCTGTTAAATATGTCCTCTGCATAAAAACGGGGATCTATAACCATGATTAACTCTCTGGCATGTTGTTGTGCCTGACAAGCTCTCCATTGAGCAATGATTAACAGCTTGTGACTATGAACCACTGCTAGCACATTAACACAATGTTTAGATTAGCCAGCCCCTCACTGAAGCCATTACTGCTGTAGCTAAGTTAAGTCGTCTTCGGAAGCCGGGCAGCCGTCAGCCCGACAATTTACAACGATGACAAAGCTTGGCAACCGTGCTCTAAACTTTCCCCCCAAAAGTTTCACTCAGGGCCAGTACATTTTGGAGTAACTCAGAATAGTATGCCCACAGGACAAAATGTGATTCAACTAGAAATATGTGGGTGTCAAGGCCAAATCTCTCAGTGTGGGTGACGCTATAAACCTTAGACTAAGCCGATTTCATTAATGTGACATTAGCATTTGTAATGAGAAAAGGGGAAAACCCTTGGGACATCTTTGTACTGTTACAAAAACCACAGATACACACGCATGCCCACGCACACAAGCGCGCAAACACATACACATGAGCTGCAATATCAGACAGTAATTTACATCCATATTACACAAGACTCGCAAAATGCAGCCTTAGTACAGATGAGAGAAAACTGTAGTATTTGCGTAGGTTTTATAATGAAATATCTCAGCTTAGTCTCTGTAAACTATCGGTGACAGCTAGTAAATCTGTTCAACCTTTACTGATGAACCGAGCAGATAATTCCAGACAAATAAAACCTGGCATTCTCTCCCACTCTATCGCTACAGATAGAAAGTGGGTGAGGAAGGCCAAATCTTCACAAATTTCAACCGTTTTTTTGTGTATTTTGTTAAACTTGCCAATACACGTCTGTGGTGCGCCCCGACTCTGAGCTCATGCGATGTGTGACAACACTCCTTGTTTCTCCTTCGACAAAACAATTGCATGCATTTACGCTGACTTGTTCTGTGTGTCCCCTTTCAGACTCCACAGCAGCCCTGGCAAGCATCTACATGTTGATTTGTTGGGTAAGTGACTGTAAGGTTTTTCATTAAGTCAATATTGAGCTGCACATTTCCAAATTGAGCAAAGTAGCTTTCGGGTCTGACCAATGGCCCTGTGTGATTAGTTTAACTGTTGTTTGTGCGTGCCAGTGAAGTTAGAACCTGCTGGCCTGAAGATAAAGCTGAAAGCTTGAATTTTAACTAACAGTGAGATAACACCCACGGAACACGGAAGAATCTGCCACTTTTATGTTTCTGTATAGGTAACTTTCATGATGCGCTAAGAAGACATACATACTTACATCCACAATAACAGCCTGTTTTCTGATGTCTTCCAATACAGTTTTACGCGTGAATTAACTTCATTCAATGTTGTTTTTGATCAATTAAAAAGTATTGTAGTGTTGAGAAAGTCTTTATATGGATGAGACAGTACAGGAATGGTTTAGAGTTGACATATTAGGGAATGTGAACATATAACTATAAGATGAGCGTTTGAATATTTTATCGCCAGAAGACACAAAAGTCAAATCTTCATATTTGAACACATTAAATATAAAACACGGAGTAGTGGGCAGAAAAAAACATGGCGGCACTGACACATGTCAAAAACAGGAGTGTTAACTATGATGACAAAATGGAAAATAAAACGTGCACAGCATAACACCCACGTGGCGTGTGAGATGTAATTAGGTGAAGGTCCGTGATCTAAAGCCATAACTAAGACCAGCAGTAAAGAGGCACTTTATCAGTTTATTATTAACTAACCCGTTTATAAATGTCTCCCAACACCATATAATAACGGGCACCCAGTGGCTTACATGCCTTTGGTTTTGGTTTGTATCCAAAAGATTTCTTAACTAGACTCGTCATTTACTTGCTAAGCACTAAGATGCTTACTGACTTCAGTGATACGAAGCCTCATAATGATGTTTGCTGCTGAAAATAGTGATGGTGGCCTATAATCACAGGATAAAAGCTGCTTTGTCCGAGACTACAAAACTTTATTGGAGGAGTGACATGCAACAAAGGTTCCCTTTGTGGGTCATTTTAGATACTTGGTATGTAATTTGGACCACAAAGGCATCAGGACAACTCAAATGCAACATAGTTTTCCCCATAAGTCTGTAATTGCGTTAATAAAATATGTTGCTACCTGAAAGATGAGTGTTTTGCGTTTCTGACAGTTGAAGAAATGTGTTGCAATTGTTATATAACTTTCCAAAATGCTCACAGCTGGCAGCATGTAACAAGAGCAAAGACGCCTTCCCTTGTTTCCAAATCTTTAGGTAATAAACGACAGCAAAACGCCAATTCAGCAAGCATCAGGAATGATAAACAGACCACTATTAATCAGTTTAGCTTTGAGCTCCAATGATCCATGCACAAGTGCCAGAAAGTAGGTATGGGTGCGTGTTGAATTTGGGTTTTTGTGCCATACACACGCACACACACACACACACACACACAGGCACTCACACAGGGAAATGAAAAGGATAAATATGTCAAAACATTTCAAGTGAACTAAATCAAAATACTTCTGTTACACTGTGATGTTAACCATGTATTTTTAGATCTTTGCCAATGCGCTGTAAAAAATTGAAGATTTAATAAGTGCTATCAATAGCTAGAACCATAACTGTATGACACAAATAAAGGACCACTGTGTGTTTAAAGAGTCTCTGACTATGCTTAAATTGAAACCAAGTCAAGAAAACCCACAGTTTAGTGAGATGAGATTAAGACCAGAAGTGTGCAACATGGTGGTCACCACAGTTTGCCTTGAGGCATGCATAATGTTACTTTCACACTTTCTTTGCTCTGTTATTGTGACATCTGATCCAAATCAGTCGGAAAAGATTCTGTGAATGATGTTCACAAAATGAAAATGTCATTGTGCAATCCTTGTGTTTCTGTTTCTGTGCCCCTGCCTACCTATTTTCCATTATCATATTACAAAGTCAGGCAGGATATATCTAGCAACACATACAGAATATTACATCTGCTTGGACCTTTTTCAAAGGTAAGAGAAACTAAATATTTTACAAGAGTGACAGAAGGTTTTTTATTCTCCGCAGTGCAATTTGTGAAAAAATATGCTACCTATGCCCTTACATACAGAATAAAAAGATAATAAATGAGCATCCTAATGGGAAACAGCTTTACTCTACCATTTTGCCAGTATCACCTTTCTACTGGTCTATCCAGGGCATTCCCCCCTTGGGACAAATGTAGAAGACCCTTTTAAAAGTCCAGCTGTGCCTTTGAAAGAGTTTGTCACACCAGCGATGGGGTGCTTTGAAATGCTGTGCAGAATATCCACAAAATAGAGCTCTCTTTTTTCCAGTGACATGGCCCTATTTCCTGTGTCACTGCACTTCCTCTGTGTGATTTAATATAAAAAGTCAAAATATTTGAGCCTCCATTGTTGTCTGTGTCAAACCCAGCCTCGACATTACTGCACTGCAATCACACTCCCACAGGTGGATACGCACGTGACTATGAATACACACACACACACACACACACACACACACACACACACACGACACACAGAGTTACCTGTGTTAGACTGAGTGTCACCATTGTGTCATACTATCGTTTCATGTGAAACTACATCCACTGGCCCATCCTCAGGATCCTAACACTTCCTTGTTGTTGAACTAGTCACAGAGCTTGCCATCAGCTCCATGCTGTTACCTGATATAATTTAAGGTGGCGCTAAAGAGGGAAAAGAATAATAGCTTTGGCTCTACGTGAATGTACAGTATGCTTGTGTTTGGTGTGTGTATCTGTGCCTATGTCACGACGAGTGGATTCCTTGTGTGGCGAGGATGAAACCGAAGCTGCCTGGGCCTGTTGTTGATAGCTGTGTCTCACCCACTCACTGCCCCAGAGGGAGTCAGGACCAAGACCACTGCTCAGGGTCTGTCTGTTCACACACATGAAACACAGGCTTGAATTACACAGGGCTCAAATATGACTCATCCCAAGGAGGGGGGTGGCGGAAGGCTCTCTCTGTTGTTTTGCACAAATGCACACACACACACACACACACACTGCCCGCAATGATAGCTACATCACAGGCTCAGAGAGAGGACCTTGTGGTTCCACACACCTGCCAAAGACAGATGTTAAGAATAAATCAGAGAGAAGCTCAGACTGAAGAGAAGCTCCACACTGCCGTAACTCCACTAACTCACTACACAGTGCACTAACTGTAGAGCAAACAGCTGCACATGACAACACACACCAGTGATGAAAGTAACAATAGCATGCATGCACCTGACATGCATACAGGGAGAGGCTACGTCGTGGTGGGAGAGGGAATATTTTCCAGTTGCCGTTTCACAGGCTCTGCTCGCATTTTTGTGTTTTTAGCGCTGTTCTGTTGCTGTGTAACCAACACCTCAGGAGCTGAGGGCATTTAAGTGCAATTGTTCTGGAAGAAGTCGAAATCCTCCAACGACAGACAAACAAGTCACAACAAGGGTGAAAGCAGCGTGGGCGGTTTGGAGAGGAAGCTCGTTTTTCAGCTGCTGACTATGTGAATTTCATGATTTCTTCATTTAAATATAGCTGCACTGGTGTAGGAATCATCAACATGCACACAAACCTTCCCTTTAAGTACATGTGTTACACAATAATATACTCCAAAAAAGCTATTTTGAGGGATTGTGACCTCTAAAAGCATAATTCAAACGGAACACCATCCTACAACCTGTCAGTCAGTGTGGCACACTTCCTGGTTCCAGAAACCATTTGTCATAAAAAAGAAAACTCAAATTACATCCACACACAAGAGAGTAGCTTTTGTCTATGTTGGCAGCCATGTCTATGGGCATCTTTTGTCAATTGTGGGTTTTTTAGTCGTTGTTGTCGAACAGGCTGGGAGGGGCAAAGTGGTCTGTGTACGTGATGTGTGTGTGTGTGTGTGTGTGTGTGTGTGTGTGTGTGTGTGTGTGTGCTTGGTATGAATGTGTGGCATGTGTGTGTGTGTGTCATAAACAGACACCCTTCACACTTTGGCCCAGAAACAGGATAAAACAGGGAGTTAACCAGCAGCGCACTGACATTATCTCTTCTTTGCTGTCCTGGAATGCCAGCCTGCTGTGAAACTCCGAATATGTGAAGTCCTGTCACACCACATAATGTGTCTATGTGTGTACATGTGTGCCAGCTCAGGAATTAAGGGGTGAGTGTGGGTGTTCTGCTTTGTCTTTCTGCATTAAAGGCACAAGTGTGAATGTCTAGGTCTTACTACTTGATAAATCTTTAAATGCAAGAGACCATGAGGTTCACAAGAACTATGAAATGATGTTGGTAGAGAAGTCCAAATTCAAAGAACAAATCAAAAAAGCAGCAAACAAATAGCTTTGAAATTAAAATCAGGGACAGAAACATGACAAAAGTGTTCACAAAGAGCATCAGTGGAATTCTTTTTTACCTTTTATCTAAGGAAGTTTTCTCCCCGTCTCTGCTTACAATCACTGGGCAAAATAAAGCCCAACTCTGGCCCTTGTGTTGCCGCTGAGTCTAACATCCATGACTCAAGAGGTCAGGCGGCCCATCCAGGCTGGGCATTAGGGGTTAAGGGGATGAAACCAAGTGTGAAATGTGAGAAGACAAGCCAACATGGTTTCTCAGGCAACAAATAGAAAGGCGACAAACATATCTCTGTAGGTGCAAGGAACGTGAGGTATGTTAGGAAGAAAGACTGTCACGTCATCCACGATTCACATGAGAGCAAGATGGAAAAGGAATTAGAGTGGCTTTTTGAACTGGCTGAGTTTAGACATGTTAATCAGTAATAGCCTGTTGTACTTCAGACGGGAGGAGTGTGAGCACATTGCTGTGTGTGTGTGTGTGTCTCTGGCAAGTCCAACACCACTTGGATTTGAGCTGATTGAGGCAAGAGAAAGCTCCAGACCAAGAGATAATCCATCTGGACTGTTTCCTTACAAAACATATGGAAAAATGCACAAGGTTTTTTTCTTTTCCTTTTCCGCCCACAATAGTTATTAATATCTCGCACAGAACATTTGCTCATGTCCCGCTAAGGACTGGAATTCCTGCTGAAACAAAGTCATCATGGAGGATTAGAATGGGGCGGTCAGGCATTGTCATGCACTCGCCATATGTATGTATGTGTGTAAGGATGAGCATATAGCCACATAAGCACATGGCTATGCACTCAACATGTTCTTCTATCTCTCTCTCTCTCTCTCTCTCTCACACACACACACACACACACAGATGTAGGTAAATTGAAGTGATGTAATCTCAACCCTCTGACACGACATGACTTATTCCGCTCAAGTCATTTAATCAAAGATAGCCTTTCTTTGCCGCTTTGGAAATAATTCACTCTAATATAAACAAGGACCCCTAAATAATCACACCAACTACCTGACAGGGATTGTTCACGGTAGCGGCAAAAACCTGTGTTAAAATGACAGCGCTGTAAATTGTTTTAATTATAGCCGACACAGATAACAGCCTGTGGAAACATCAACCTTTTCTTCAAGTCCTCTGCAAGATCCAAACATACAGTATTCCCTAGAAAACGCGGTTTGTTGTATGTGTGTGTATGAGGGTGAGTGTGTGTGTGTGCGCGTGTGAATACAATATTCATTTTGCTGCAGGAGGACAATCTATGCATAACAATGAGAGGCGCTAATGAAATCAGCCATCAACCTGCGATACATACATATTAAAGCAGGACCTCAGAGTGTCATTCGCTTAGTGCATCATTTGTTCCCACTCCTTTTTTTCTCTCTGCCACCTGACCTTTAGAGTATGTACCCCCCCCCACACACACACACACTTCTCCATGCTAAAAATAGGAAGTGTACCTGCAGTAGTGTGGCATTATGCATACATGTGTGTAGTGTGTATGCAGCATTGTACGGACATGACAAAACATTTCAGACATACAAACGAGGACTGATTTAGAGCAGGGAAAACATACTCATTTGGGATTTATATGTAACTAATGTTTGATCGCCAAAAGTTTAAGGATTCAACAACCACCTTTTAACACATGACGTCCAGCATCACAAATGATACCCACTGTCACAGAGCTTTACCTTCAATATAATGTCATATCATCCGAGCTGCCAGGGAAAGACGCTCCTCCCTTCCCTCTAAGTATGCTTCACAGCTCTGGTCTCTCTTTCTCTCCCTCTCTCTCCCCTAACCCCCACCCCCACGCTGGCAGGGAAATGGATCCCTCCACCTGACAGTGGCCATTTTGAGCCTTCTCTCCACTCCTCTCTACTCCTGCTTCCTGGTAAACAATGGGAGAGGGATAATTGATCAAACAGCCAGGGAACCCTCCGAGCAGGGGAAGGTCACCGCCCGCCAGTCCAGCTCACTAAGGAGGGGAGGGGGGGTGTATGTGTGTCAAAATGTGTATGTGCATTTGTCTTTGTGTATGTGTGTGTGTGTACATGTATGTATTGCATCTATGCATGTGTGTGACCAAAAAGTGGTGTGTGTGTGTGTGTGGTGGGGGGGGGGTCTCTCTCTGACGCTCTTGAGCTGCCATTTTTCTTCCCTGACAAAGACTCCATCTGCCACAGAGCCATTTGCTGCCTCCCGAGTCGGCAGAGCATTCCACACGCCGTGTTCACCTTGATGTCACCTCTACATGGCTCATGCCTTGCTGACGCTGGCTTTACACACACACACACACACACACATCTCGTATACGCACAGACGTATATGCTCATCTCCAACTCACAAACAAACACACACTTTCAGTTACTGTCATACATACTATCTTTACACTATCTCTTTCTCTCACACAAACACACACACATATATAGAGTGTGTATGTGTCTAGGCAGCGGCCCTCCCTCTCCTCTGCATGGCTGATATCACTGTGCAACCATCAGCGCTGTGCATTGTGGGAGTGTCTGTTGGGGCTGAGAGACGCGACAGGGGCTGAGGGATTCACACGCCTCTGAAAGACAGCCAGAGGGAGATGGGGGGGTGGCAGGAGGGGAGGGGAGGGGGGCAGAGAAAGAGAGAGAGAGAGAGATACGGAGGGAGCCGGTAACTGGAAATGAGAGATGGCATTTTAAAGAGGAAGCTGAATTTCACCTGCAATTACCGTAGCTCCAGGGCACATGGCTCGGTTAAGAGACATTTCATTCCAAAGCCACCCCGTATAGCTGCCGCACTGAGCCCTGAGAGGCGCATAAAGAAGGAGGGAGAGACAAAATAGAGCGGTGGAAAACTCTCCTCTGCCCAAGATGGCCCTCAGCAGATGCAGTGATGAAAGAGAGGAGGCAGCCAGGGATGTAACTGGTAAATGAAACCCAGCAGAAAAAAGTTGAGGAGAAGTGAGGAGAGGAGAATAGAGGAAAGGAAAGGAGAGGAAACAAGGACACATAAAGAGACAGAGAAAAGAAAAAGGGTATCTAATTCATCAGGCCCCAACTCGGCCATCTGCACACCAGACCAGACAGCTGAAATGGGCCTCCGAGAGCACATAACACACACACACACACACACACACACACACACACACACACACACACACACACACACACACACACACACTAAACAAAGAGCAAATAAAATACAATGAACACGGATACTCACACTCTCACAGTTAAGCACAGGGAAAGCTGGATGTGTTTAATGATTAATATCATTCTTAGTATTTGTTCTCCTCTTTCGTTGAAACCTTGTTCTCTCTCTGTCTCTTCCTCTCTTTCTCTCTCGCTCAGAACTCCAAATGGAGCTGTAATGGTTTCCCCAAGGCTCAATGTCCTGGCTAGTTTCACCAGGCACACTGCTGTGTTTCATAGGAGAAGTGTGACTGCACAAATACAGTAATGAGCCCTCACTGGGAGCTGGGGGCCTCCTGGCACTGCTAATGGCTCCTCTGGACTGCAGCTGTATCCAGGTTACAACCTGGCCTGGCTGACAGGCCCTGTAGGGACAAACTGTTCCCAGCCACAGGCAGGCACACATTGTAGTCAGAAAACCAGGTCCATAGTAGACTATGTTATTGGTGTGTAGGTGTTTGAAGGAGGGGAGGAGGAAAGAAGATCTGGGGAAGGTGGTTTGGGGCAGAAAGCTGTGGAGGATGTCAAAATACAAGAGGACATGGTAGAAACAGAGACCAAGGGATGAAGACAGATGAAGAAATGTGGTTTGGCCATAAATGCAGCAGATAGACCCAATAAACCTGGAGGCTCACATAGGGCAGCTGGCGTCGGGTGAGAGTGGTGTGTGTGTGTGTGTGTGTGTGTGTGTGTGTGTGTGTGTGGTGTGTGTGTGTGTGTGTGTGTGTGTGTGTGTGTGTGTGTGTGTGTGTGTGGTGTCTGCTTAATTATCTCCATAAAAGTGTAACCCTGCAACATGTACATGCATGCACACACTAAGTACTGAAGATAATAACATCTTGCTAAATAGTAATCCTACTGATGATAACAAATTACTAAATGTCATATTAACAAATTTGGTGAGGCTTTAAAAATAAGGCAAAATCTATAGCCTATATTCAGTCAACACAACAGTAAAACCAGCAAGGATAACAAACATTAAATGTAAAATGTGATAGCAGGTTTTAACCTTTAAACCCAATAAACCATGTGACGGATTCATTATTACAAACTTATGTTGTGTGGTCAAGCACCCATGAACACCACAGATCTTATTTTTAGCCAAACTCATGTGTTTCTTAGGACAGCAAAAATGTCTTGCTGAAGTACATGCAAAATTACTCTCATAAAACATCAATATTTTTATATTTGACAAATAGCCCGGCCATTAAATAGATATCTTTGATAAAATATTTTTTTCTCAGAGTGAGCATGATGTGTTTGGTAGGTTGGTAGATAAGTGCAAGTGAAGGCAAATCATGTCTTGTTTTCAAACCTAACAGTGAAATAGGCATTAGGGCTGAGGCCAAGGAGCTCAAATTGCAATCCTGTTTGTGCGGGACTAAAAGGTTTGTGATGTATGGGGTTTAAGGGTCTACTCCTAATGTTTCATAAATTACTGGCATGCAATTACGTTACATTATGACACCCAAAACTCAGAATTGTGTGTCCAATATCTCCCCTCTACTACAACAAACACATTAACACACACGCATACACACACACAGAGAGACCGCTCCCATTGTTGCACTCTCTGGGAAAGCTCACAGCTTGGGATCTTTAGCTCCTGTTTTGTCTGGCCCTCCATTCAAAATGGCCCCCTCATGACCACGCACATTATCGTCCAGGCAGGCAGCCCCCGATTGGACTGAGGCTCCCTGGGTGCGAGCAGTGATTCATGGCACAAGGGTCTGTAAAAGAGCAGCCTCGCCCCACGCTGAAGTCCTTCATGGGGACAAGGAAAGCAAAGGCTGTTTGGCAATAGGGGTGAATCAAAAGTCTGGCAAGAGGACTGAACCCTGCTGAGATCACGTGGGCCAAGGGAGGTAGAGGGGGAATGGTCAGTGTTTTCTGTGTGTGTGTGTGTGGAGGGGGAGCGGTTGTGTGCAAGAGACAGAGAGACATGGATGGGTAAGCCTAAACTAATGCTGGAGTGTGTCTGTTAAATCTACACTGCTCCCTATCCCGAGGACAATCTCGCAGCAGCTTTTTAACAATCTTAGCTCCGAGGCAAGTGCAAAGTACTAAATGTTTAGGCGTTATCTCTAACACTTCCCCAATCTAACAGTGCGCCAGTTTAAAGGGCACTGGGAAAAAGACACTGTGAGAAACAAAGAGGGCTCATGAATAAGAGGTGAAAAATGATAGTAGTTGCTAGGATTGATGAAACCCTATTCAGGTTTTCTGACAGGAAGCGAGACGCACAAATTCTTTCCCCTCAGGCTAGAAGGTGTAATTTCCCCTTCCACTGTCACAAGAGCCATGTAAAAAATTATCTGTGGCTAAATGACTGACTGCTTCAAAGTAATTTGTAATGCACAACATGTATGCACCAATGAATCTATCTATCTATCTATCTATCTATCTATCTATCTATCTATCTATCTATCTATCTATCTATCTATCTATCCTTGCAGATCAAGACACTCAGAATAGAAACACTGGCATGCTTCTCTCTCTGTTGTAACACACGGTGGGATGCGGATGGAAATGCTGGCCCCACAGGACACACGCACACACACACACACAAAGAGCGGACTGCTGTGGGGCTGACGCAAGACTATCTCTGTCTCACGTGTCTCTCCCCTACGGCTGCCCGCTGCTCCTGACCTTCGAGATGTTTTTCTCTCTCCTTCTCCCTCTCCCTTTATTCCTCTCTATTTCACACTCACACAACACTCACACACTCTCGCTCAGTCACTCAGTCAAAAACACACACACACACGCTCGTTTCTGCACACCTCTCAGCCACTCAGTATTTTGCCATTAAAAGGCATTGCATTTCAAGCTTGAATCAAGCAGATGGGGCTGCGTAAGCGTTGCTGTTTCTTCACGCAGCACCTTGGCTTAAGTACAGATAGTCCACATGCATTACAGCACCCCCGCCTTAGTGCATGGACGCAAACACACATGCGAACACACACATGCATACGCACAGCCTTCCTGGAACCAGAGAATCAGCCCGGTTGTGGATGGCTGCTTCATGTGGGTACTGTGCAGCTCAGTTGTGTAATGTCTAGCTGATGTAGTTGAATACCTCGAGACATGCTCGACAAAACAAGAACACTAAACAGCAGACAAGGGTGTCATCTCTTTGCAGAGAGAGCGTCCCGGTTAGTCATTCTTATCCTAATATATCTGTTATTCCTTTCTGGAGACCAACCACGCTGATAAAAAATACTGACGTACGGTTCAATGGGTTCATAACACACACACACACACACACACACACACACACACTCGCGCGCGTATATGTGAATGTAATATAATTATTTCTACGTGCCATTAGACACATTTCTCAGTCTTTCTTTCATTTTCTCTCACGCTCAACATTTGCATATTCCTTTGGGTGTTTGAGTTGAGCAGCTCTTTCCTTTTCCCTTCTCTTGTCTTCCAAGCAACAAATGTCAGCTAATTACACCATAGCTGTTTGGATGAGCTCCATCTTTCCCCGTGCTCTGCTGTGCTTGCTCTCTACGGGGCTGCAGGAAAAGTCAGGCAGCCAAGACACCAGTTAGAAACAGCCAGCGGTGGGGGTTGAGCTACAAGGCTACAGCCCCTAGAAATTGATTCCCCAAGAGAGGTCTCATCAATACTTATCATAAATGATACAACCGGCTTGCACCAACCTGCGGGGGATATAATGTATCAGTCACAGCCAGAGATGAAGCAGTAAAGGTTAGACCAGATAGAATATAGGTCTGGTAACACACAAGGCTAAACAGCCAGTCACAGGCGAAAGCAGGTATTTCCCTGAGCTCCGTATTCCGTAAAAACCTTCTTATAGAAGATCCCATTTGATCTGGTGACACACTCACAGGCACAAGGCCATCAAGTCAGGCAGGAGAGAAAAGTGCAAGTCATTGTCTGTGTGGAACAACAAACTGCCACCTTGGTGTGTGTGAAGTGAAGCCTTGAGGACGCAGCCGCACCCCTGAGTACAGCTAGCTCTCACACAGAGACAGAGCGAGAAAACAGAGAAAATAAAAGAAAGACAGGGACGGAAAGAGCGGCAGATGAAAGCTGCACGTAGCAATGCACATAAACAACTAAACACAATCCAAGATCCTAACCTAGAAGCACTGCAGGGCACAGTTAACAACCATTTACATTCAGCGCTGGCTCTGAACAGATAGCAAACTCAAAGGATGTTTATTAGGCGCGTACATTTCAGACAAATATTCTGATTAGAATGGGAGAAATCTAATTAATTGCTTGATTCACTGAATGAACCCCGAATTTGTAATGTAATCATAACAACTGCTTTTCAAGGGGTTCTTGTTAAATTTAATTGGGGGAGAAAAAACATCCTCTTTCACTGAATGAATGAAAATGAAATTAGGCCTGAAACTGGAGGAGTCTGCAAGTTTGTTCTGGCGTGGCATAAAAAAAGACATAACACCAGACGTTTGTGAGAATATATATTATAAAAAGTCATGCATGAACTACTTTGTAACATGCAAATGTATATACCAAGGGGCACAGACGCAGCTCTTTAGTATACTGTGTACTCACTGTTAGAGATGTCTTCAGCTCTTTGACATAACTGCTGTAACACCTGGAGAAAAAGCAGAAACAAAAGCTTAGTGTGATGCAAAGTAAAAATACAATCTGAGTCATAGGAATAAAATGTTTTTCCAGCATGCTTTGGTTTATATGATAATAAAAGGGTTAGATTATAGACAGCAGTATTGTGATGACTCTCTAAGTTCTCCTTTTGAGAGCCTGAAGGGGATGAAGCCCCTCAAACTACCTAGCAAAAAGTCACACGGTTTATTTGGGGTTTTCAGACACATCAAACAGAAAACACAGTGACGTCTGAAACACAGCTGTGGCGCACACAAAAAAAGATATTCACACACACAAAAAGTCTCTTTCTCCCCGAGCCCTATCTTGCAAAACCTGTTTGTTAGAAATGGATCTAGACACTGGAGCTTTGAGTGTGAGGATATTTTCCCCAAACACAAGACAGTTCTTGCAGAGAACCAAGCCTTACCAGCGTTCTCACGCCCATCTCTCATGCATTGTCTCTAAGGCCCTACTGAGCCTAATCTAAGCAGCTCACCAAAACAGGACACCACCCTGCTATGTATATCATACTAAGGCAAGCACACACACACACACACACACACACACACACACACACACAGATTCAACAACTTTTATATGTGCCAAAATACACTATGATGTCTGAATGATGCAAAACTCTGTGTAAGAGTTTTCAGGTATCGGTTATAACTTGTTTAGATGGTATCATAAAAACAGTACAAATGTCAAGCCTCCTCACACATGTGCACACAGACACGGGGAAGCAGCAGGCTCATATAGACATCTCCAGACAAACTAACACACAAACAGTGTTATAGCGTGTGTGGGGGTAGCTATCTAACAAGGTTTTGTTGACAGTAAACACATCCATCTGGTCAACAGCAACAGAATCAAGTCTGGTGGACGCTTCATCAACACGCATGTGATCAACTATTACAATTATATATTTCTACTGTTTGTTTGTTTTTTTGGTGACCAAATCTTGCACACAGTTTAAATGAGACGTCATTTTTACTGCGGGTTTCCTGTAAACTCCTGTAAACGTCACTTGTTGGAATGACTGCCGTGTTAAAATAAGAAACTGGTTATATTGCAGTTCATGAGCCTAAGTGATTTTGTCTTTCTAGATGCCCTCCAGTCGTGTCAAAGTCTGTGACACATAATGCAATGCACATCTGTCATTACAGCTCAGTTTCTCACAGATCAGAATTCACCTAGACTGGTGGTGTTGATAATAACCACACTCATCGAACTGCAGTGGTTCCCTTCATTATCTACTCTTACACAGACAAACACACACAGACCCACACACACACACACACACACACACACACACACACACACACACACACATGCACACACACACGCACACACACACACGCATGCACCGACTACAGACACACACAAATACTTTGATAACTCATCTCAGTGATAATGATAACAGAGAGCCAGGTAGGCTGAATTCATCTTCAGCTTTTTCATAAAGGCCTATTAGTGAATGATTAAAGGATCTCTGCTCGCAGGGCTTCAGCACAGAAAATGATTTGCCAACCACGAGGCAGGTGAATTACACTGGATAAGAAAGCCAGTGCTGTCTGCCATGATTTGCCTGACTGAGAATCAGGCTGTTAGTCTATTAACCTCATTTCACTGTAGGATCTTACTAGTCTTACATCAATGGCAGATGGATAAAATATCACCAGAAATATCCCCTTTTCTCAGATTTAAGGCCTTCTTCAACTGCAGTGTCCCCATAAATCATGTCACGTTTACTACAGCTGCTACTAACAATTATTTTTGATTATCGATTAAGCTGCAGATTCTTTTCTCAATTAATCATTTGGCATATAAAACCTCAATAAGTTGTAAGAAAATGCCCATTAAAATCTTTAAGAAGCTGACAATAAGATATTTAGTTTAGTACTACATGACAAAAAAGGCCTGCAGAGCTAAAGGGGATGCTTTTGCTTGAAAAATGACTGAAACGATTAATTATCACAATAGTTGCACATTATTTGAGCAAGAAGAAACTTACTAACTAAACTAAACTAAACTAAACTTTCTCTAAAACCTTTAAAAAAGGTCAAAAGGATGTTTACCATCAAAAAATAGAATAAAAAAAGCATGGGAAATGAAATAACTACTAGACCTAGTATGTAAGTATGTAATCGTGTTTTTGTTACAGCCTATAACAAAGTGATACAACAAATTGCTTCCCTAAGTTATGTTGGTGAACTTATTACATTTTGAGTAACAACCAAAATGTCATTTTTATAATAGCCATCATTACATTAGTAATTTCCATCTAATTAACTTGAAAGGATAAAAAAAAAAAAGTTAAAACAGGAACTATCTGCAAAGTTATAATTACCTGCATTTACACTCCAGGCATGCTTGCACATGGACAGTGTACAACCTAACTGTTATGATGTCTCTCTGAATTGTCTTGTTTGGTTTCCCTAATCTACCCCCCTTGCCTCAGCCACATAGATGTTGACTTTACTTTAGGATTCATACAGCGGCTCACAGGCATCTGCACAGGGTTAAATACAAGGGTTGGACTTCAGTACCAGACACAGACACACAGAAAGAAAGAAAGAAAAAAGAAAGAAAGATCAGTCAATGTTTCACGTCAGCCGTCTTTACAAAAACCTCTGTTAGTATTTCGGCATGGAAAACAAGTGTACTCTGAAAATACACACATTGAGATTGGCCTAAAATCCCTTGCTTTTTAATATTTGATGTCTTGTTAGAAGAGCGACACTGGTGAGGTGTTTGTCTCTGTTGTCTCTGCTGATCTCTGGCACACCGGGCCCTGTGGGAGTGAGCTAGCGAGACTTGGCCGCAGACATTTTCCTGAAGCCCCCAGAACAAAACAGGCAAGTCTTGACAGTCTGTCCGCCACCGAGTCGTCACACAATCAGTTGCAGGAAACCAATCCCTAAATAGCAGTGATTCATCTCTTCATCACACACAATGCCAGTACACAGTGCACAAAGAAGCTCTCTCTCTCTCTCTCTCTCTCTCTGTCTCTGTCTTACCCTATCTGTCTCAACCCCTTCCCCCCCAAGTGAGGTCTCTCATGCTGCTTAAAAATAAGTGCTTCTCCCAGCTTTCTTTGCCCTGTGATTTACTGGCAGTGTTTAACTGCAGGGCAGAATCTTTTATTGTTACATGATCTGGAGCTGAAAGCTGACAAAATGGAATCTGTGTGCAAGTACCTTTGTATGTGAGTAAGTGTATGTTCGGGGCAACGTAAGGAGGAATAAAGGAACTTGTGTGTGAGAAACGTTTGTCTAAGTGCAATTCAAATCCTCCCTCCCAGCCTCCCAGTGCTGTGTATGTGTGTGAATATATGTGTGTGCGTGTGTGTTTGTCATTCCACTAAATGGTTTCTTCCTTGACTTGATGGAGCAAGTGCCATCTCAAGGGAATGGGTTACACCACACACACAAAGTAAAGCGCTCTGAGACTGGTGAAAAGCTCAGAACATTAATGCAATCCATTTGTGAGAGGTAGAATGTGTATGAAATAACAGGCTGGGTCCTGTGTGTCTGTCTTTTCGTCTGTGTGTGTATGCGTGTTTCCGTGTTGCCATGATAACTCTTCCTTTAATGGCGGAGAGCCCATTGCTGCATTAGCCAGTCCACTTCCTTTTCTTGCTTTTCTTGCAAGGTAAACCTCATACAGATATGCAGTCAACCTGGTGACTGCCCACAACAGTCATCCGCAGCATTTGGAACTATTATGTACAGTATGTGACCAGATCATCACCACCAGTGGATAATCGGGCCTACACAACAGGTTCAGTGTATCATTACAGCCTTGATGATCCATCAAGATGGCGTGTGAAGGTCAGAGTAGCCGTGACCAACACAGCTGTCATCTCCTCCCAGCACCCTCTTGGCTAACTGGCCTTCCTAAACACTCAGCATAAAACATGGCCAACTGGGGAGCACATGGGCCAAGGCCAACAGAACATGCCTATAACCCAGGCTGGGCTTGTATCATGACATGATCACCCTCCATTCAACAACACAAGATTCAGGGCTCAGAGCTGTTTTGGTATAATGACTATTCAACTATGACAAGAAAACTGCTGGCATACCCTGCAGTGAAAAACATTATGATGTCTTATTAGTATTGGCTTTCGAATATTTAATTCATCACCAAGTATAGACACAGTTTTAAATGACTAACAGCTTTGTTGTATGAGAGGAAAATGCTACAGTGGAGCTGTGTGGAGAGCAGATGTGAATCCACTTTGATTTCAAAGCCTGTTGTGTGTGTGTGTATGTGTGTGCGTGTGTGAAGCTTCTATTAAATGGATCTGCTGTCTCCTTGATCAAGGGAGTCAATAAAGGGCCAGTCCTGTCAAACCCTCAGGGGTAAGAGTGTATGCACATATGTGTCCGTCCATGTGTGTGTGTGTGTGCGTGTGTGCGCGCATGTGTGTGTATGTGTGTGTTACGGACAGAATTTGATGTACTCTGACAGGTGAGTGATTGAGTGCTTTCATTTCCCTCCAGCGACAATGAGACATGCACACACCACACACACACACACACACACAATGAAGGATGGATAGATAGAGAGAGAGAGAGAGAGAGAGCAAGAGAGCAATAGAGAGAGGGCTGTTGTTTCCTAAAGGATGCTGCTCCTGCCTGCATGCTTAAATTAGCTCTAAATGTTTGGATTACACACGGGAGCTCTCACAGAGGATTTAGCAGCCATAGCCTAGAGTCCGGGAGATGTGTGGATGTTTCCATCTACATCCAAACACACACGCACATGCGCACACACCAAAAGTGTCATTATACAGATCACAAACATACAGTCACACTATATTCTGTAAACCCTTGACAACATAACATAAATTGCATCCATCTAACTCAGACAAGAGATGGGGTGAATTTAAAAGCAACATGCAACAGCTCTAAATGGTGTAAACGGCAGCAACACACACTTTTTCATTCATCAGGTTTCTGCTATGGGGGAGACAGTGTTTCCACATTACACTCCTTTAAGAGTGCGGTCATGGCTTCTGATGGTGGGGGGAGGATAGGATGTGTGCTAGCAGACATAGAGACAGGGGAGAGAAAGGAGGAGAAAAAGAGAAGGGGAATGAGGGAGGTCAGCGCCCCCAGTCTCAGATAAAGGCCCTCTCCCTCCCTTCTGCCTCGGCTTTCGAAGCCCCTGCCAGGATCGAGAGGCGTCTCACGTTACAGCTGTCTCTCAGTGTCATCGTTCAGAAAGAGAGAGCACAAGCGAGAGAGATAGAGAGAGAGAGAGAGACAGACGGAGAGGGGGAAAGCGGGACAATGCCACAGACTGAGCGGGGCTAGGCTTTCATAGCTGGACAAGAGAAAAACAACAGCAGCAGGTTCAACTGGATGAGGAAACCTTTGTGGTTTGGTTGCCTGATGGTGTATTTTAATAAGCAATGTTAATGCAACATATATTTTCACCACAATGTGAAGGGTGTTCGAAATCACTGAAATGTGCTTTGACCTTTTCAAGACAAATTATTTTTCAAAATGTGGTGTGAACAGAGCAAGTCAGATAATTTCCTCTACACCACCTGGGACTAATTGAACACCTATACTCAGAAAAAATGGGAATTCAAATGTTTTAATACCTTGTTTTGTGTCCAGTGAGAAGAACAGAAATGTACTATACTCAGAGAAAGAGATGCTAATGGCTGTAAGACTACATGCTATAGGGCTTCTGTGCATTAGACATAGTTGAGACGCCTCTCTGCGCACCAGTGTCCATTTTTAACCTTAAAATGCTAAAAGCAGCAGCTTGTCCCAGGTCCAATAACGACAATAATCCAATAATCCAATGACTGCTAGCATCTCAGCCTGGGCTGCTAACAAGGTAAGGCCATGTACTGTAGGTCCGAACTGAGTTAAGTTGAATTCAGAGTGAACGTTTATTTCTTCTCTGCAACCTTTGCTGGAGCAAAATAAAGGATGGCTATAAATTCCAGTTAAAAACTTCATGAAGGAAAGGGTGCCGTATATGCACATTTTTAACTCCAAAGTGTAGAATTACATCCAACACACTGAGAGTTGATTGTACCAGTGTACATGTATGCATGTGTTTACATAAAACATGGGTCTGAACAAATACACATACAGCTATTGCACAGTTCAAAACTGCTTCCCTGTTTGTTTTTCTCTATCCCTGTCATCTCTCATGGCGTTCCGTAGGAGTTAAATATTTAAAATTCTGGCTTAGCTTGGAGCAGGCTTTGCCAGCACAGCTAAAATAAAAAGCCTTTGTGGCAGCAGTGACCAGATTTTAAATGCTGAAGAAGATCAATAAATGGGGGCTGTTGAGGCGCAATCTCATGCATGTGTGTGTGTGTGTGTGTGTGTGTGTGTGTGTGTGTGTGTGTGTCCTGTCCCTATGCGTAAACGCCTGTGTTCTGACAGCAAGCGTGTGTGTAGATATTTGTGTGTGTATGTGTCTGTGTGTCTACGTGCATCTCAAGGTCCACCAAGGCTCACAGCTCCTTACAAGCTGCTACAAGTTATTCTATAGTATCATCAAGAACCCCACTGACCCAGGAGGCACACCAATAGAGAAACCAATATCATTCCCATTCCCACATGCAAAACATTCTTCCCATTGCGTTTCCATTGCCAGTGTGCTTTTCCCATCATGGGTGAGTTCTCGGGAAAAGAGTAAATACAGGTTCCCTGCTACAGATTGAGAATGTCATGGTGTGGTAAACATCAAACTAAATAGTAGGTTTTCCAGGCCTCATCGCCATTTGCATAATCAATTTCCTACTGAAACAAAATGATGGGCACCTGGACGAGATGGAGAGGGTGGGGAGAAATATGTGTTTTGTTTTCTTAAAATATATATACAGTATATATCCCTAACATCATGTTTATGCTGTTCCAATCCAGTCTAGTTCAGGTAATGTTAACAAGCCCTGAATCTCTCCTTTTCATGAAGCCAAACAACTGATGTGATTTCTGTTTAAGAAAAGAAATGCATTCAAAACGCTCCTATGTTTTTTTGTTTCTTGTCTCTCTTGTGTTTTATAAAGACCACATTTAATGGATGCTTTCAGCTCACATAAAGTGATCACCTTCTTTGCTATGCGTTCTTTACCACACGAATATGTGATGGAGACAAACAGTGAATTGTGAGGACTTGTATGCACGCTGTTCTGTGCTTCCACAAAACAAGAAGTACATCTGTGTTTTTCACCTCTGCACTAATGCACAAAACAAAAACAGCCCTGTAGTGGAAAAATCATCAGGACCTTTTGAGACTTCATTAAAAGAAACTAGAGTGGACTTTCCAAACAAGGCATCTCTTTGGAGGGGAAAATCAACCTTTTCACCTTGCTAGTGGAAAAACAGGCATCCCAACGAGACAGAGCAAGCACAAACAACCTTGACTTTCATCAAGGAAATTCTCACATTGAATGATAAATAGAGGCCCAGGGGACGAACAGCAAAGAAGCAGCTTATCGCCTTTCCCTCCCAAATTTGGCCGCTCCGTCTTCTGTCTCCTGAAAGTCAATGCGGGGTGACCCATTTGCACTTTACACTGCTCTTTGTTTGATAATTAATCCACCACATGTAATCCACGCAAAAAAATGTAGAGACAACTAAAACGGGTGCTGATTTGTTGATTCTTAATTAACAGTTGGAGATTGTTTATTTGCATCTACAACAGGAGGCATATGTGCCCTATGTCATTAGATCAGCTTTCAAAATACAGATGCATTTCTCATGATACAGACACTTCTGTTCAAAGAATATTTGACAAGGCTCATGTTAAAAGTGGCTGTCACTGAGCATGCACTTTAGACAATTATTTGTGTACGCTGATGATTATCAGGACATCCAGAAAACCAGAATAGCAAGGTAACATAAGGTTAGGTAGATCATCTGAGCGCTAACCGACTTTCCTGCTGAGAGGACATTAACCTGCGAGGCCATGTAAACACGTATCAATAAGCGAGCTGCCTGCATGGGCCTGTAAAGCACAGCATAAAACAGTAGGCCAAGACAGACACACGGCAGCAGCCGCAGTTTGATCTGTAACAATAAGAGGCATTATCAATCTAATGCCTAGAAGCTTTTAAGGCTTTCGCTAAAACGCAGCTCCTTCTCAAAAGACCATTAGCCCATATAGGATTAATGTCGACTTCTAAAACATCTGTTAAATGTCCTCAGAGTTTGTTGGTACATTATTTCATTTGTCATTATTGTTTTCTGTATTTGTGTTTGTGTGTGTGTGTGTTCAAGCGGATTCATATGTAAACGGCTGACCGATGGGGAGGGCTGAGGAAGCATGATCAGGACTCTGTCTATCATTAGTTCCTGAATCATTTGGTTAACACAGAGCAGACCTCTACTTCCTCTCTAAATTTCACAGCTCTGTGTCAGCGCTAACATGCAGAGATTTGACAGGGCTCCCAGATGGCCATTATTATAATATCAATAGATTGTTTGTAGGTCTAATTAATCTCTGTCTAAATATAAAACACTGACATCAATGTAATGAAATATTTGGGTTAGGAGCTATCCACAGACGGACTAAATTTCACTGCTCGGTATGGGCAATACTGAAATATTTACTAAAATGTATGATAACTGATCATTTCTATGATCATTTTTGCCCATGCTGATACCAGTATGGATATATACATTTCAGTTTAATATCCAGATTTATATTACCTGTTAAACTGTATTGTTACAGATGCAAACACCTAAAATTAAAAGATTGAAATCAATAAAAAAAACTGATTCATTCATGTCCTGATTTAAGACATAGCGCTATAGTTTTACAGTGTCTGCAATCAGTCAACAGGATGAGCACACTGTGATGAAGCATTTACTTTGTTCTTGCACTTTCTTCTACAGCAGGTGAACCCTTAAATTCCGAGTGACACATTGTGGTTGCCACAATTGAAAACAGACCCTTTTGGTTGATATCAAAATGTGGAGCTGAGCTCTACTCAGTCGCCATCAAAGATTCTAGAAACACAAAATAAAAGTAGCCTGTTAGCTTTGTCCATTCACAACAGGCTAGAGGATTTCTTATTCAACAGAAATAATGTGATAGGGAAAAAATTAATTGCAGTGCAGACCTTTCACATCATTCACATGCCCGATGCATTGGACATCGTTTTGATGTCACTCCCAATACCAAGTGGCAATGTAACAATTTTTAAAGCAAGCCTTGGCTCATACCAATGACTTGATCACTACATCATGCACCTAATAAACCTCACTTCACTTCTTTTTCAAAAGAACAGACTATGCGTTTCCTCCAAAAAAAAGAGAAGATAGCCCCATATTCAATAGTAATGGATTATACAGAATACAGCCATGTGTGCACATGGGATTGTCTTCTCAAAAGCTGTCCAAGTTCTGTCAGATTCAGCACCCCCAGACACAGAGCTCGTGAACCTAATTTCACCTAATCAGCTTAGTCAATAGTAACCGTTTGCTGCGACTTTGGTAGACATGCAAATAGGGCTTAACTATGTCTATCCTTAATTCCTGAATGTTTAAGTCAAGCGGAAGTCCTCCTTTATCTCTTCAAAAACAAGTTCCAATTTGAGAGAGAGAAAGAGAAGCAGAGAAAGAGAATAAAACTCCAGCCGAGAGTTGATTTTTTTTTTCTTGGCCTGGCAACGAGAGACATCTCTGATTTGAGTGTGCTTGAGGTAGCACAGTGTGCTTTCATTTCAAACCAACATGGCAAACAAACTCTGACAGATTCGTTCCTCTTTTTTTCACTTTTGCTCTTGTGCTATCTCTCTCGCTCTCTCTCTCTCTCAAATTACGGGAAAACACACTGCACAAATATATTAGTACTTCTTGTTGGCTTGTATGTTCAGCTGCAGCACTTGCACACACACACACACACACACACACACACACACACATATATCCAAACAAATCTGCACAAAATGACACTAACAATAGACAGTTGTAATACTGGTAGAAAACTGAGAGACACTGTTCCGTTTCAATTCACTGATACCACTAATGGCTTCTTAGCAGCTCCATGAAATCAAGCAGCTGTCATGTCGATGCATCAGCAGTGAGAGGAGGGAGACCATACCCATAAGGACAGAGGCACCGCGCCTTCATGTTTGGCTAAACATCTGCTCCTCTGCACTCCAGCTTTGCAGCAATAAACGGGCAAACAAAAGAGGTGGGAGGTGAAATGATCAGATTTTCCATTTCAAAGCATTTGTTTGGTTTGTCCCCCCCCCACACACACCACCACCAATACCAATACCACCACCACCACCACCACACACCGCCTCTTTCTTAAACTGCTTACAGGGCATTTGGAGGAAAGTGAGCTCAAGTTTTAACTCTGAGGGACACGGAGCAAATGCATGAGCTAAAAAAAAACACCTTTTGTAAGATGGATGACAGAAATGAAATAAGGTCACCATTTTCCTGTCACCGGATAATTCATTCTGCAAAGAGTCTCCTGTCTAAACTGTTGCAAACCAGTATTATAGCTCAGTCAGGGGTGATTCAAACTGTGTGTGTGTGTGCGTACTGACGAGAGATGCACGTGAGAGTGTGCACGTCTTAATCTTGTCAATTTGGCAAATCTATCAGTCATACATAATTTCAACTTTGCGTAATCAACTGTACACCAATTTACCAATATATACCTTTTTAATCTCATAATTATTTCAGACAACTTTGTAATTCAATGGATGTCTAATCACTGCTATTTGGCAGTGACAACTAGTTACATTTCATTTTGACTGTTCTTCCCTTAATAGGATTCTTGGTAATTAATATCCATCCTTTCTTTCTTCCTTCCCTCCTCCTACCTACCTACCTACCTTCCTTCGTGCATTCATTCATTCATCCATGCTCAACTGCAAAGATAAACATAAAGCGGCACTGATTAAACTTAGAAATAATATTTGGCTTAAAAATAACACAAATACTTTTTGTTTGATTGTGTCGGTACCAAAACACCACCGTGTCCACCTGTCTCTCAAACAAAAACCACCACCCTGACAGATGACACTACGTCACTTTATATTAGCTTTTTAAAGCAACCGTCTCGCGCACAAACACAAACATGAGCCCTTCTTTGGGATTAAATTGGCGTCAGATCATCGCTGACAATCTTACTGTCCTTTTCTAAAAACCACAGCGAGGACGCGACCCTCGGTCTCGGTTTTTTCCTAACGACTCTAAAAGTTTGGTAAAAGTTGCGGAAAAAAAACGTGGATCCATTTCCTTTATAAAGTAGCCGTGTGTGTGTCAGAGAGAGAGAGAGAGACAGAGAGAGAGCGAGAGGTGAGGGGGGGGGGGAAGAAAGGTAGGGGTGCTTGGGGGGACGAATTTAAAATAACCAAGATGGCGAGAGGCTTGTTGTTTTGGAAGGGGCAGAAAAAAATGGAGGATATTGTCATATACACAA
Source organism: Gadopsis marmoratus (assembly GCA_036023855.1). Taxonomy (NCBI): domain Eukaryota; kingdom Metazoa; phylum Chordata; class Actinopteri; order Centrarchiformes; family Percichthyidae; genus Gadopsis; species Gadopsis marmoratus. The sequence continues at coordinate 27,200 of JAVQJF010039212.1, read as the reverse complement.
AGAGATGCGTCCGAGCGGCTGCTAGCTCGCAAGCTAGCTGCCCGCGCGCCGCTCGGTTTGAGGAAGCAGCTCGCGGCGGCAGCTCGCGGCAGGCCGGCCGGCAGCGAGGCTGTCGGCAACGCGTCGAGTTCCGAGTGCGACCCGCCGCGGAAGCACAACATGAATATTATGCGCCACGAAGTGAATCCGAACCGAGGGGGGATATTTATGTATTTGTCGCTAACTCTTTTATTTTCGCGTCGAGGGGACTGTTAGAGTGGATGGATATTAACGGACGGGCAGGACCGACGGCAGTCCAGTGCCTCGCTGTTTACCCCCCCCCCCCCACTTTACGTTGACGGTTACAACAGCCAGCAGAAAATACGCACCCGAAACCGACGAGTGTTCATGTTACACGGCTGATAAAAGCACAACAGACAAAACCATAAACCCCTTAAAAAGTTACATTTCTCCACGATACGACCGAAGTTCCGAAATACAACAACAGCCCGAGTAGAGACGGCGAGGAACCCGAGAGAGGGACACAAAGACGGTTCCCACTATCAGGTCACCACTCAGAAGAGGACCGGGGGGGGGGGGGAGAAAAAACACTTCGTTTTTTATATGAAAGAGAGGAAAACTTTACGGATTTGACCATATGTACCGCGGCGGAATACACCGACTGAATGAATTACAGCGTGACAGGAAAAACAAGAAACTATCTATAAAGCAGTTTTACACAAGCTGAACACACACACACAGACACACACGGACACAGACACACACACACACACACACACACACACAAAAAAGAAAGAAGCGAAGAAACTAGAACCGAAGCCAGCTCTCCGCAGCCCCGTCGCTCGGGTCTCTGGACGTGGTGGAAAACAGCGTCCGTGAAAATAAAAACACTTACCTTTTTTTCAGTTCCGACACTTTACTTATTTCCAGCGTGGGTTTTTAGTTCGACCGACACTTCGGGTTGATCTTCTTGTCGCCTCTCTTTTTTTCTTCCCCCCCCCCTTCTCTTTGGTCGGTTTTGGTTATGAAAGAAGGTCGGGGACGAATGATAAAGAAGGGAATTGGGCAGTAATTGAGTCTCGGCGTGTGAGCGAGCGCGCGTGTGCGTGCGTGCGTGCGCGCGTGTGTGTGCGCGTTAGTTACTAACAGCAGATTGAAGGAGACTCTTCTCAAGGTTTATTCAGCTCCACTTCAAGGAACCGACCTGACGTCAGCTCACTACCGCCACACAAAGAAAACTTATTATTTGTGCGGCGGCCGCAGTAAGCGCAGGATACAGTTATTGACCGTTATGACTTTAAATGCGACGTTGTCATGTCGCTTCACAGCGCTGGCAGGAGACATAGCGGTAACTTTATTTATGATGTTGTCTGTGGCATCCTGCACCACGCGGGGGGACATACACGGCGAGTATCGGCCGCCGGTGTTTATAAACATATAGCATAACCAAATAATAAATAAATAAATAAATAAAACAACAACATTAATTTATAAAAGTCCCAACTTTCATATAACTTTCGTCAGTTTCATTCATTATTATGTCAGAGTTGTAAGGGGAAAGAAAAGTTGTGCGATGCTCTTCATATTTCTGACAGCAACACTTGATTTTTGATTTCTGTATGGGTTTATTTTGAAAGGTGCGATGAGGAAGAAAATGTGCCTTCATTGTTAGTATAACCTGGACCCAGAGATTCTTTGGCATTTTTGCTTTGTTATATGACGTAAACAATCGTCAGAATACTTTATTCATTTTCTGTCGATCGACTAATCGATTATTTGACTAATTGTTCCGGCTCTAATCGTGTGAGAGAAACTGAAGGCGCTGATAATGTCGTACTAAGGTGGAATCAAATTTAAAAGGCTGGATGTAATATTATCATCCACGCATTAATAAACATTTAACAGGTGAAAAAAAAAAGAAGATCCCTTTAGCTCTATCTAAATTTCTTTTGCGTCTCACTATTAACTGACCAAATGATGCTCCCGCAGAAGACGATACACGATCAAACACATTCAAATCAGTTTCACACAGGCTCTAGATTAGAATAGAATGGAGATTAACAAAATGGGACAGATTTTCCTCAGGATAGGATCAATACATTGCCTGGCGAGGACAGCCATCTGTGCCTAATTGTATGCTTTACCTCCTCTTCTGAACACACAATAAGCAACAGGCTGAACGCAGGCCCTCTGACCCAGACTGGGTTTCCAGACGGGGGAAGATTATTTCATTCAACTGGAAAACAACAAGGGGGTGGGGTGGTGGGGAGTGTTTTTTAGGCAACTGTTCTTATATGCCCCACCCTGATGAGGATGAGGATGGGTCACAGAGCCAGAGCCAACTGGTGTGTCTTACTACGTGTCACATCACCCCTTGGTTGTATCAGTTTTAACAGGTATTATACTGGATTAACACACTGTTCACTGTTAGTTTATAGACACCTCATAAATCACACACAAACAATGAACTCATTGTTAGCAGCTTGATGGACTGTTGGTTTACAGGCACATTCATATTAATGCTTCATAAACATTATAAATGATCATAAACGCATCCTGTTGTTTTTCTCTCCCTCTCTCTCAGCTGTTATGTGACAACATCCAAAAAGTGTCTCCGTGACGTTTTTTGATGTTTCTGCAAGAATTGCAAAGATGTTGCTCAGAAATAAATCATTTTCACGTATAAAGAGAGTAGAAAATGAAAAGGTGTCAGTGGGGTAGGGGTCTGATAAAACATTCATGATCACCCGGGTTTAGAGGATGGACGCAGAACCCCCTATTCAGCTCGTGGCGTGCAGTTAAAGCCATTTTATAAGCTCGCTCTCCATGTTCTTTGGTCATTGATTTTCTTCTCTGCCCCTTTCCATTACCTGTTGAGATGGGGGGTTTTGCTCTTCTTCAAACGCACACACACACACACACACACTCTCAATCCTGTCTATCTGTCTCTCTAGCCACTGGCACCCTGGTGTATTTCTCCATCTCCTCCGCCTCTTGTAGCAGGAATGACAGGCCATGAGAAATGACAGTGGCTCTGTTTGTCATACAGTAGCAGCAAGAAGCAAGGATTTTTAATTGCATTGGAGAATCTTCATTAAAGAGAGCACATGGGGGCGGGAATGGGGGAGAGGGCTGCATGGGGCGGCATCGGGGGGCACTCTGAGCATCGTCATTAGGAGAAGGCACTAGCAGCATAGAAGGGTGGGCCCTCTTTGCATGCACACTGAGAATGCCTGCCGTACCTCGGTCATTTGTAACATAATAAGTGCCAGCACAATGACTGCAATGCGAGAAAGCACACCACAGGGAAGAGAAGGGGGAAGGGAGACGGCATGTCTGTCTAAAAGAGGGACTTTTTTTTTCTTGATTAGAAAGTATAATGAGCCACTAAAGAAACAGGAAGGAAAAAAAAAAAGATCTCTCCTGAGACTGATGGAAAACAAATTAATCTGGTGATTTGGATTTAATTATTATTTTTCTATTAGTCCACCATGCAAAGACAGGGACAGCCGTCAGAAGCGAGGAGCTGTGCTTGCATTTATTGATTTTTGCCCAGACACATTCAGGGAATACAGATTCATCTGCTCTCCTCCCCACACAATCCGCTATGTGGGATTCCATTAACACAAGGAGCTTCCAGCCACCCTGAGATGTTTAATTTGAACACCATAAACGGAGCTTAAAATAGTGTTCACACACAAGAAAAGTGGCCTAAGGATGTCTTTTTATGCAATTGAATTAGTCCTCACTTATTGTTGTGTCCTACATAATAACTTAAATAAACACCCAATAAATTAGATTAAGACAATGTTCTGCTGTATAGAATGAGTCAGGCGCTATTGTTCCTCTCTGCATCAGCATCTTACACTGCTATAATAGTTCAGTTTAATTTAATCTTTTGTTTTGGATTAATGTAAGAACCCTGCAACCGGACTGTAATTATTCTTCCCATCCATGTACTATCTTCTCTTTGTAGCATCCTTTCAATACATCAGTAGTCTTGAACACAATGCCTTGTGAGATGTAATGATTTGCAAAGTCAATGATTTGAACTGTCTGTGTGATTAAAGCACAAGGGACCAATTTGCAGCTGCTATATGTGGAATATTGGTGTGCCTCAAGTAGCACTCATATTCTCTCGCTGACATGAAATTCAGCAATTATGCCAGATGAACGCTGTTATTGATTGGTATCCTGCTATCCCTTACTGAAAAAAGGTTTGCAATAAATGTAATGGCTTCGAATGTGTGTAGATCCAATCACAGATATTCTGAAAGCTGACCAATGGTGAAATATGCATTAGTCCATGACCTTTAACCCCAGAGACATCTACAGGAAGCAGGTTCAGGGATGTTATGCTAAGTGTTTTTGTGCTACATATGTTTGTAGTCATCCTAATGTCAGCCTTGTGATTCGCCATCAGCATGTAAAAGCATTGTACTTTTTGGTGCATACAGAATTATTTAGATAAAAAGTGATTTGGAAGATCAGTAAAAATAATGTTTTCCATGCAAGGTTGACTAATAAAGCCCTGCACAGTTTAAATGAGTGCACTCAGAGAGTGTTTATTGCGGTGAATGTAACTGAGCAGAACCCTCTGTTGCATGATGTAATCCACAGAAGGGAGAAATCATCATAATAGCAGAGTAGTAGAGTGACTCATTCGTTGATGAGGTACATTCACACACTGTCATTCACTGAGGAGATGCAGTCTGTGTGCACATGTTGTCAGTGTGTGACCGATAGAGAGAGAGAGAGAGAGAGAGAGAGACAGGGACAGAAAGACAGAGAGGGAGAGAGAGCATTAGTATGTTCCTTTTCTGGGAATGAGGAGTCATTTGTGCCAGGAAAGTGGAGAAACAAGTCCCAGCCCTGCAGTGATGCATCTCTCCATGAAGAATTAGATCACAAGAAAATGTCACCCCAACCTGAGCAAAGCCAAATGACCTTGAATCAAATAAAAGCACATCTTTACCCACGTCAGTGTGTGTACACACACCACACAAAATGTCAGCAGATTTTCCACTTGCTAAATCTGTGCCTAAGTGCAGGGGTTTAGCTAAGGTAATCAACCCGGTATTTTCCTTCAAGTCCACATGAATATCACCCTGGAGGAACCCTGCTGTTAAATGCAGTTAACTACAGTTACTTATAATTCAATCAATTTAAAATAGAGTGGCATGTAATTCCCCCTAACTCGTACTGCCAATACTGACAAACAACAACAAAAAAAAGAAAGATAAAGAAAACCAGATGCCAACACACAAAAAAAATTGACATTATTTACATCCAGTGACTCAACAATTTCTCTTATTCTGCAGTTTGAGACAGATGAAGCCAAGGGGATTTTTCAAGGAGAATTACTTTCACAGCTGAATTTCAAGCTTCAGTGCATTACTTTATCATAGTTTATATATATCTAGCTTTGATTTCTGTCCACTGTAGCTAGCATACATCTTTGACAGTGGAGTATACTTTGATAGATAAGTGACTGCTGTATTTTTTCTATTAACATTACTGAGGTTTTGATGTTGTCCTCTCTCCTCTCTGACCTACATAGAAAGCATGACATTAGTTATCACTGTTGTGCAGGTGCAACACCAGTCACTTTGTTTTATTTTTCATTTCCTTACAACAAAGTTTACATGGTCCATTATACATAAATACACTCACATTATTTGAACAATGCATGGTCATTACCTGGAAAATAAGAAACATTATTGTAATTCCATGGAGGCTAGACCTACTTCTATTAAGTCACCCACTAGTGATTTGTAATGCAAAGGTAAGCTACCTTTTATAGGATTCCACTCAAATGTTAATCCGCAGGAGGCTCTCAGCTCATATTGACAGACATCATTGTTGTCAGTCATTTGAGATTTAACAGTGTTCAGCTCCTGCAGACAGAAAGCTTTCTTGTTCTTTATAAGCAGGGATTCTGGCAAGTTTGATTTGGCAGAGAGTTCCCTAAAAATTTGGATCAAAGCATGGAAAAGGAACACTGCTATTTACACTGCAGTATGCTGAAAGTGGAACTCGTAACTAATCTCAAATTAGTTACGCCTTGTGTTACACGACCAGGAATTAGCATGAACACCAACTTTTTTAGGACACACCAAACTCATGTGAGAGAGAATTTGGCACCTTTATTGAAGAGACATTGGCCATAATTTTGCAACATCGGCAAGCGACAATAAAAAGAGAATCATCTGATATGGAAAAAGAAGAAATACATTGTCACCGATATAAATAACAGTAACTTAAAAGCACTGAAAATTCAGAATTGCAGGGGTCATGCTAAAACCGCCATTGTGAAATTAATCAGTTATTTGTCCGTTTCGGTGAGTAAGAAAGCCCAAGGAAATAAGACTACAGTGTCATGTTTGTGAGTACCAATGAGTGTTTTGACAATTAAAATAAAGGATAATTCAATTAAATTGTGCATCTGATAAGTTGAGTTTGGTACAACAGTAAAAACACTGATTTGAATGGGTGTCATTCCCTTCAAACGTCTCTGTTCAACTATATTCGGAAAACAAGATAATGTACCAGTCTTACATAGAACTTACCATTGCTGTCACATACATCCATACTGAGGCTACAGGATGATATTCAGCAAAACTGAAATCATTACTAGTCTGGCATATGTTTCATGCCTAAATTGTGAGAGCTGCCTGAAACAGAAGCAGTTTCAACACCCACACATGACCACATGTGAAGCATATCTTACGTAACACAAAGAATCTGTGTGTATCTTGATGTGGATACCATTAGAAAAAACCTTTGAGAACATATATTTGTGTGCATGATGAATTAGGCTTTGGTTTGTCCCCCAGGTTGATTCTCATAGCTATTTGTTACGTTTCTGATATAGAAATGAAAGCATGAAGCACAAAAAAACAAATACAAAGTAAAGCTGATGGTCTTATAATAGATCTTAAAGTCTCACTTGATTGCAGGAAATATGTCCACACATACCATATGAGCTATTTTCAGATAAAGTGCGGCAAGGGCATCAAAAATCTATTTTTAGTGTTTGTTTTCATGTGTGATGTGTGACATGTGTGATTAAATTCCACCGTACAATAGTATTGATAGAAAGGTGTGACCTTTTGAACACGTTGTATACTTTAGCAACAAAGGTTAAATATTTTAATGTATCTTAAAATAAAAATAAAAGTTCTAAGTAAGAAATAGCTGTAAGCGAATTGTGAAATATTCACAACTCTTAATTTCTAATTTAATCTGAAATGAAAAAATGATTGTAATTCACTTAAAGAAACATGCACATTTGTCAATTCGTGGTTTGAACACACAGCAGATCGAACAGGCACACACATTGAATAAATTTTAGGGCAGGGTGTTCAAAGATATTGTAAGACTTTTGGCAATTTCTCTGTAAGACAATCTTTAATCCCTCAGAGTAATAACAGCTTGGTTTATATGCATCATGAGCTGACGTTTGCCTCCAAGCCTGATTGCTGAGTGTTTTGGAGTGCTTCATCCAACCCCCCCCCCGAAAAAAAAAAAACTAGAACTATGTGTTTAAAGATACACCTCCTTATTGCGCCCGAGAGCACATTAAAATCCCCAACTTTCCATTTCCAGCTCCCTGCTGATGTTTTGAAACCAAAACATCAACAATGAGCTAGAAAGAATTTTCAGGATTTCTAGGTGTTATTGGTCACAATATCAAAATCAGGAAGTGCATCTTTTCTTACCTATTAACTGGTAACCACTCAGCTCCTCATGGGAGTGAAGTCTTTATTCAAAAGCAGATGCACTGGTCTTCAACAACTAAGCCTGCTGTATAAAAAATATGAGACAAATATACAAGGTGCCTAGAGTGAAAAAGATGTGGAATACTGAAGTCAAATGGTGGAAACATCTGTCAGTCAGGCTGTCACACCTGCATGTCTGAAAGTTTCATTATGAACATCTTCTCTTGGAAATTAAATGCAGGTTTGGTTTGCAATAATGGTGTAATTTACAATGATACAATTCTTTAACTGCCACTTTAGCTTTTAGTAATACCATTAGTAGAATTTTAACTAAATATACATTTATTGCCTGAAGCAAATTACTATTCATTAAACACATTGTAAATGTGTATTTCTATTAGTGTGACTGTGTGTATTTGTATTAATTTAATAATTAACGGTGTCTATTAATTTCTTTGATTGGCAAAATAAATTATTCAGCAGGCATGTTCACGTTGAACTGGAGTGTTAATACAGCTGTGCAGGACTAGTGATTAGTGACTGAATAACAGTTTTAATTGAGGTTTAATGTTAGTAAAGGTAAATAAACATCTTGTTTGAGTTTTCAACAGTAAATGCTTACATGTATGGAGATATACTGTATGTTTGACCAAGAATATAGGGATGTATTAGAAATATTGAATAAATCACTTACTGCAATGCTTAATAAATTAAATGGAAGTAATTAAAACAAGACAAAAGAGTCAGGACCATGAGGATAAGAACCCATCATCAGATTGCTCAAACGATCTATTTGTTGGCAAGCATCTTAACATAGACTTAGGTGGGCCTGTGGGGGTGGTCTTAAGATGGTTTTAGGACTGATGAAAACAGGCCCTGTGTTAATTAATACTGGCAGGCCACTGTTCCTCCTGGCAGTGTGCAGGCAGACATTCTGGTCTGCCCTCAGTGACGCTTGGTCAAAAATAGGGCACCACACAGCACAGTAATGATCACAATGGTGACATCATCTTTGCATCTTCAATGTGCTCGCCCCTCAGTGCTCTTCTGAACAAAGAGCAGCAGGCAAGGCATGCAGGGAGGGAGGCAGATGTCACTTTGTGTCTGGGGAACATTAAGACCAACAAATGTTCTTTGAATCCCTGGAAAAGCCTTTTAGTTTAGGTTGTGTGGGGTAAAACACTGCTTTGCCTAAAAAAGTCACTTAATGACGGATGGGCTCCTGCTCATCATGAATCGTCATTGCGAATGATTTTTCATTTTGTCTGCAACACCCGTGAATTTAAACAAAACATTCACAGTGATGGGATTTATGTTCGCTGATTGCAACCTAGCAAACCAATGGCGAGAGACGAATGTCTGCAAATAACTCACAAGCATTTTAAATGGTGCCCCTCAAACATGTGACCTAAAGTGTTAACACATGTGGCCTTGCATTTTCACCAATGCTACTGATGTATGTCTCCAGTCCTGTGTTTGAAGCAGGCTCAATACCCACTTTAAATGCAGCTTAACGTCGTCATCATCAAGTGGGCACAGACCGAGTTGCCATGAGATCGTCACCAGTACAGATATTTTACTGTAAGCATTCAACTGAAATCCACAGAACATACGACGCTTTGGCCACATTTAGCCTTTGGTTTGTTTTTTCAAATAATTTCTGAACCTCTGATCAATTTCATCTCTTGGCGAGACGGTTTGTGAAAGCAACACGACATCACAAATTCCCCCCAGGAAAACAAGTTACAATATGTGCTTAGTAAGTTCACTCAACTCTGCTGTGTTGTGTGTTTGTTTCCATGAATCTTCTGTTTGATTTACGCTGGAAATATCTTACAACCTTGGCCTAGATGTTTCTTCCTAGAGGTTTCTCAGAACGCATAGACTGTTGCTCTTTGCACTGTTGAAGACAACTGAGCTCGTATTGTAGTTCTCCTATAAACCAGCATTTGTGGTATTCATGCGTCTCCACAAACAGAGAGCGAGAGAGTGAGTGAGGGAGGAAGGGAGACAGAGGGAGGGAGACAGAGCGAGAGGAAACAGATTCTTAAGACCTGGACGAGCCGTGGGAAAAGAGGGGTCTTGTAGAGGAAAAGCAGAAATGTCTCAGGACATTCCTTTGTGATTACAAAGTGCCGGACAAATCCAGACATTCTTGCAGTTATTCTGTGTCTTGCGGCTTGAGTTAAAGTCAATATCATGAGCAGAGTGTAAACACCAACATCTCCATGTCCTTGCAGTTGTTGTGAGACATTGTTACAGTTATATTTTGCGATTTGTTTTTTAAGCCATTGGATTCAGATAGGCAGTCCAAACCTGAGGGAAAGGTCAACACCAATTTTCTCTTAGAACTCTTAACTTTGATTTCACACCATGGCATCCGGTACAGCTGAAATAAATGAACAACGGCACAGAGAGACAGGTAGGTGTGCATCTCATATCCACATAAATAAGAGGTTTCAAGTAAGAGGAGGGCATTGTGTGCAAATCTCAGGTTACATGCCCATGAGCTCAGCTGAAAGAGTAAGCCGCCCTCAGTGGAAAAGAAAAAAAAAAAAAGAAGCATGTTCCTCCCTTGTCACAGCTAGCATGAATGAGAAACAGCTCCAAGGAATGCTCCATTATCATCCTATCAGCAGCGCTGGGGGGAGGAGAGCTTGTAGTCTCTCTTCACGTCGCAGTGTGCAGAATCATGACTGAAGGAGGGGTGGGGGGGCAGTGGCATTGGCCTACAGACCTGCAATTGGGTTGAGCATCCTCCTCCCCAACTCACCTTGCACTTCCTCATTTGTCTAGGTCAGGCGTCCTTTTTATCAGCAATTAATCTGCAGCACCGCCCTCCTATATTTATCCCTTTCACTCTCTGTTTCTCCTTCACCTCTTGTTCTGTTAGCCTTGGGTAGATTTACACTTGGGTTGATTACTGTTCACTGTTGTATACATGCGACTAGTAATGGATTGCCGGGGCCTTTTAAGTGCCACATTTTTACCAGCCATGATGAGCATCTTGTTGACCTTCACATTATTATGCATCTGCTGTGCAACAGTGCTCCCTCTCCTCTCTAAACTGACCTTTCTGGATCCCCACGCACTTAACATGAATTCGGTGTTAGGTGGCAAATGAATTTTACTCAGTGAGGAGAAGAAGAAAGAGAAAGACACAGTAACGGCTATAATATATGCGACATGAAAGCAAAATGATTAAAAACCTATGTGTTAAGACTTATCTCTGATCAATGCTTCCTGAGGTCTGCTAAATTAGACGTCAGTTAAAGTATGCAAATCAAATGAATGCCGCTAATCCTGGATTTACTGTGATGACGGGATGTACAATGCCTTTCAAAGCAATTATTCAAATCAATCTAATTAAACCTGTTGAAATTGGCTTTAATTGCTTCCCTGACTAAACAAACACTAAGTTCTGGCATGCAAATAATAGTAGCAGTCCAAGGATGTGGAAGAGGCAAAAATGTGTGGACTACAGCGCCCCCTAGTGGTCATTAGCCTCCTCTCTCTGTCATAATGACGTCAGCCCTGGACAGTACAGTATGTGTGTACGGTATGAACCACTTGATTTTGTAGACATTAAACAGTGGCTATTAGATCAAATGTTTTGTGCAGTCTACATTTAGAGAAACACACTAAACACACCTTTCTGGAATGGATGGCCTCCGGTACTGACTTTTCTTTTGCTTTCTTTTCCTCTGTCATTTTGTCTGATCAATGTTTTATTTTATTATTATCTGTCACTGTGTTGATTGAGGCTGCCACCACAAGTCAGAACTGTCTGTGCTTGCATTTATTTCTTATGCAATCTGCATCTGGCTTTGCATGAGAGAGGCCACTTGTATTATTTTGAGCTACGCGCTGGTTCTGTTTTTAGCCTATCTTGATGTGTTACACCAGTTAAACTACAAATGATTCCCAGGTCTTTAAGGTGGTTATTTAATTTGTTTTCCATGTCAGATCCATTTCTCCCTCCTTCTGTCTATCTGTCACCATCTATCCGTAACTATTAACTGTTCAATAAAGGCAAAAATACCCCAAAATAATGTTTAAAAAACACTTTTGGTTTTATTTAGCCAGGATTTGAGAGATTCAACTTTAAAATTTGTCTCCACCACAATGATCAATGACATTTTTAATTGTGCAGCTCAAAGTATTCAAAAATGACATTTAGAACCCCCCCCCCCAGAAATAGGGTTACTCTGGATAATCCACAGCCTTTATTGTTAATGGTTTTCATTAAAAATACTTGGAATTATGGAAGAAATAGTCCCTACAAAGACACTTGATGGTGTTTTCTGTGGATTTCTCTGCTCCAAAGCCTTTTGTCTTCTGGGCGAGCTGCAAAATTATCAGATGTGATTTTTGTGTTCAGGACTCTCATATAAAAATACTTGCTATGTGTTTGGCCTATACTCAGTACTTCTAGAATGTAGCAAAGTAAACAAAGTTTTTCGCTTATTCATTTTGACTTGTATTTACAGTGTCTCCCCCTGGGGCAGAAATTTTGAAAATGTCAGAATGCCAAAATGCACATAAGATGCATCACATGCCCCAGTTTTGTCAAAATCCAATGACTGGTATGTATGAGATGTGGCATATAAAAGACACAATAAATAAAGACAGATAAAGATACTAATAAAATAAAGCACTCACTTTAAAGCCAACACATTCAATTTCGAACTGCTACAATTTAGAAGTTTTAATGGATTTATTCAACATTATAATGAATATGCCAATATGATCATGGAAAAAGATACACAATTCAAAAACAATTTTAGCTGTTTCTCTTCCTGCACCACAATGGCTTATATATTGCTTCATCACATTAATTGTATAATTTGCTTCATCCTCTCTATTCTCATAGTCACATATTAGCAAGTTCCCAGATTTCATCATTTTTCCTCATCCATGTCTTGGATGCTCATGACATTAGGAGGTTGACTAATGCGAGGTTTATCCAGCTGGTCTGCCATAACAATAATAATGATGGAAAGATTGTACTGTAGAACTTGTACTGACTTACTTGCTACAAAAGTAAAAGTACTCATTATTATTCATAAATGCAGAATGACCCTTTGCATAATGTTACATAACTACTATATTGGAGTTTTAAAAGCATTTTAATGTTGATGATTGATTTGTTTTGATTTGAAATACTGAAATACTGTTGGGTAGTTAAATCTGTAATATTGCTTCATAATTCACAAGACTATCTTTTGTATGTATGTCTTAATCTGTAAAAGTAATTTTATTGTAAATAAATAAAAATACAATATTTCCCTTTGCAATGCTGCTAAATATCAGATTCAAAATCAGAATCAACTTTACTGACACACATACAGGGGTTTTCCATTGCTCTCAATGTATTTACACAGAAATAGACATACATCTAAAAACAAGGACAACAAAGCTGGACAAAAGTATATTAAAAAAGTATAAAGTGTATATATATATTATAACAACACAATAGTGCAATGGTGAAGAGTATAGAGAGCATTCAAGTATAAGAGCATACAAGCACGTGGGGGCCATACAAACTACTGAGGACCATTTTGAGTTGCTGCAATGACATTTCAGCAAAATGCACTAATCTGCTGCATCATTTTTTCACTTTGATTTTCAGGGTGTCTTTGAATTCAGCCCTCTGTAGGTTGAACATTTTCATTTCCATCAAACGATGTGGCATCTTTTCGTTCCTAACATTACCCAGTCCATGTCAGTATAGATATCCAGCAGGATTTTTTTTTTCCTTTGAGATCTGATGTGTTTTCAAAGTGTTCCTTTAATTTCTTTGAGCAGTGTATATACAACATATACTGTCTGCTTAGATTGGACGAATGGACGGCAGGTTGGCACCAGTTATTTTTTTCTGCAGTCCTGAATGCCTGTTGTAGTCTGCTCCTGTCCTGTTTGGTGGCCGATCCAAACCAGACTGTGATGGATGTGCAGAGAACAGACTGGATGATTGTGGTGTAGAATTAGATGAGCAGCTCCTGAGGCAGGTTGAACTTTGATGACCGTTGTGTTGTCTGCAAACTTCAGCAGTTGAACAGATGGGTCTCCTGAGGTGCAGCCGTTGGTGTGGAGGGAGAAGAGCAGAGGGACGAACACACATCCCTGGTTGGTGCCACTGCTGATTATCTGGGTGCAGGATGTGATTTTCCCCAGCCTTACCTACTGCTTCCTGTCAAAGTAGCATTACAATACAAATACAATGTAGCCTAAACAAAAGTACAAATAAAGTCCCTGGAAATTGTACTTAAGCACAGCAATTGAGTAAATGTACTTAGCTATTTTCTACCGCTGCCTGTAATATACTATGATTGCAAATGAAAAATCAAACTCAAGCACAATGCAGGCTGAACTGTTACCTTTATGAAATGAAATGACTGAATTAACATCTTGTCTGGCCTGGGAATGCCTTTGGATCTCTCAAGAGGAGCTGGAGAGCGCTGCTGCCACCGCGACCCAAGGGATGGATGGATGAATTAAGATTTCAGGAGGGGAACTGCATCATGTATAATAGCACACAATGTCAGAAATATGGCAACTCACCTGCTACACAGTGTTGTACCCTGTACTAAGCACTGTAAAAATGTTTTATTCATGAGTAATATTCCAGATTTTAAACCCCAAATTGTGTCTTTTGTTTCCGGCTGAATTCGCTGGCTGATGTTTGGGGCTGAAGCCTTTGTCAACATACCAACCTCACTGACAAAAACCAGCAGTGGTAATAACTTCAAAGCCATGGCACATACAACACTTTCCACAGGGAATACACTGACAACTTTCATGCTGTGAATAATGCTGACTTCTTGTGTCTTTTTACACATCTTATTCCACATATTTTGCAAATGAACCAAACTTCTGCCTTCTCTGTAGTTGCTGTTTTTATTTATTTTAATTATTATTCATATTATTTTACTTGTTCTAGTAGTTTAACATTCAGTGTTTGCTCATGAGTACACAGGGACTTTAAGTCGTTTTTTCAGGATTGTTCTAAGAGACCTTCTTGGAGCTCCCGCAGGTCTGCCTGTGTTTAAGTGTTTGAGTACTGAAACCTTGCTGTGAAAACTTAGTTAACAAAGGAACATTGATACATCATATGTATCTGATATATTCTGAGAAAGTATCGCACTAATGATCTATTGTTAAGTGAGGTGTATTGGAGGGCCAAGTGTGTGGGGGCGCTGTTTGACTTGGCCTGGGATATTTTTGAGGCGACTAAGTCGGTGTGAGCGATATTACTATATTTAATCAAGAGCATGCTCTTTCGGTTTGAGAGACTATGAATTTCATGTTCAGATTATGTAATTCTCTCAAAACCCTGCTCTCACACACAAACAGCACCTGCTTGCTTGCGCTTGGATTTGCTCTGCTTCTGCTCAAAATGGATGCTTGCACTTGGGATGTGTTGTTGCTTGCGCAGATTTCTTCTGTGCACTTGTGGAAGTTCTGCTCTTGGATATTTGCTGTGCGCTTGAATTTTTTTGTGCAACAAACCTATCAAAATTCCCCAACCAATACAATGCTAGCTGCAGTGTTAACCAATGAAATGATAATTCGCATTACTTCTTACAGCGTCCCACACGGGCGGTTACTCTTTAACTGGGTTCATCCACACAAATACACATCACCTGATATGCATTCAAGTTTATACAGCTTGGAGTTGGAAAATATGCATAAAAATGATATGGTCAAAATACTCACTTGCCTAATAATTGTGCACACACTGTATATTATAGTATATCATGAGTGAATTGCTCCCTGAACTACTCCTTTGTTATGTACTACTAGTAGGAAATAGTCCTCTCAGAGAGTAAGTCAATCATTTGGCCGCTCATGCGCATTGTGCATTGCACAACAACAATGTATGAGTTTTGTTTTTCTTAGTTAAGGTTTTTTATTGTCAGACATGAGGATAAATTTACACACATGCAGTTGTGTCCCATGACAAAACTCGTCCTCTGCATTTAACCCATTATGCCATCCTTCCTCCTGAGGACAGCCTGAAGCAGTGGTCAGCCTTCAATGCGGCGACCGGGGACCAGGTCCAAGTGCTTATAAGTCCAAGTGCCTATCTTGGTCAGGGACAGGGCACTCATACGACACCAAGGGGCAACTTAGGGTTCAGTGTCTTGCCCTGTGGACAGGAGGAGCTGGAATTGGACCACAGACCCTAGGGCTGATGGTCAACAGCTATGGGAGGAACGGGAATCGAGCCGCCAACCACCGGTCAACAGCTCTACCTTCTCAGCCACAGCCACCCCACCACATGACAGCTACACAGGCTCAGTATTGGACAGAAATGACTAGTATGAGGAGTACTTCTTCAAATCGATCGTTCATTTTACACGTTTCAGTGACACAGGCTCGGGATTGGACAGAAATGAGTATTAGTCCTCTGTCCGCTCTGCAGATGATTGGGCTAAATGGATCATCATCACCCATGCAGCGGCGGATCAGCTCTGAGTGGGAGAGTTTTGGATGCATCGCAGGTTTCAAAGTCTGACAACAGCAGGAAGGAAGGACCTGCAGTATCTCTCTGTCACACACCACAAATGAAGCAGCCTGTCATTGAAGGAGCTGCCCAGTGTTGTTAACAAGTCCTGCATGGGGTGGGACGTGTTCTCCATCAGAGGTGATAGCTTAGCCATCATTCTCCGCTCCGTCACCACCTCCACTGGATCGAGGGGGCATCCCAGGACAGAGCTGGCCTTTTTAACCAGTTTGTTCAGTCGATTCCTGTCAGCAGTCAAGATGCTGCTGGCCGAGAAGACCACACAATAATAGCTGGCTGATGCCACCACAGAGTCAAAGGAGGTTCTCTTCTTCTTCTTCTTCTAGTTTTACGGCAGTGCATTACCACTACCTTCCGCTCCGGGGAGCGGAACAGAGGCCTGGATGCCAACCGCCGTAAAACTAGAAGAAGAACAAGAAGAACAAGAAGAAGACTTTTTTCTTGAATTCTGACTTTATTTTTTATTTTTTTTACTTCTGAGATTAAAGTCAGAACTCGAAAAAAAGTCCCATGTGGCCCTAATCCTGTAGATTTGAGGTCTTTCCATTCAAACAGCCGTCTAGATATACTCTATGAAGTTCTTCCGTCAGTCACAAGAAGAGCAGATCAGGAAGGTCAGGTAAAGTTTTTTTGGGTTCCGGCACATGTAGGGGTGAGGGGGAATGACAGGCTGGATGAATTCGCAAAAAGGGCTTTAAAAAAGAAACTACAAATGCAAATAAGTACTAGTAAAGCAGAAGTCAAATGTATAATCTGGGAGAAAAAAAAATCCAACTGTGGCAAGATAGGTGGGACAGAGAGGGGAAAGGGAGTCATCTATTTCAAATTCAAAAGAGTGTCAAAAGGTGCTAGGGTGGGTAGTGGACATAGGAGAGAAGAAATAGTATTGACAAGATTCAGGTTGGGGCACATTGAGCTAAATAAAACACTGAAAATTATAGGGAAACACCAAACGGTTCTGTGAGGGATGTCAGGAAGAGGAGTCCGTAGAGCTCGTAGTTATGAGCTGTAGAATGTATGAGACACACAAGAGGATGAGGGATACGTTGAGGGAGTTAGGGCTGCAGGAATTCACATTGGGCAGAGTTGCTGAGCATGGTTGGACAAGTGCAGGTCAGGGTACTGTTAGCTTTTTTGAGGGAAACAGGGTTTTTATTTGCAGGATATGATGGATAGGTATGGATGGGGTGGTTGAATGAAGGGATATAGGTAGTATGTCTGCTGTCTGGTCCACACTCAGGAGCAGGAGGTGAACCAACAGCTGGATGCCAACTGCCATAAAACTAGATGAACAACAACAACAGTACGGGCGCTGCTATACGGTATATAATATTATCTAGTATAGCAAAAAAAAAAACATCCCACCACTGGTATATTTACTGTACATATAATAAAGTAGTGGAGAGCGAGTGGATGAACCCAGTCAAAGAGTAGCCACCCGTGCGGGACGCTGTAAGAGGTTTCATTGGTTGACTATTCTATAGTGGGCAATTTCGATGGGGTTGTTGCACAAAAAATTCCCAGAGCAGAACTTCCCCAAGTGCACAGAGGAAATCTGCCCAAGCAACAACACATCCCAAGTGCAAGCACCCATTTTGAGCAGAAGCAGAGCAAATCCAAGCGCAAGCAGGTGCAGTTTGCGTGTGAGAGCAGGGTTTCGAGAGAAAATCTCAACGTGAAATTAATAAAGGGTCAAAGGTCAAAAAGTCTTTATTCTCCCCGAGCGGCAAATTGGCCTACATGCGCTCAAACCGAAGGAGCATGCTCTTGATTAAATATAGTAATATCGCTCCATAAGGTATCAGGTTGACGTTTTGTCAGTGCCACGTGTTGTCGACTCTCCTCGCGGCGCGCGGCTCAGATCTCACGCACAGAAACGGGGACGAACCACGTGCTGACGGATAATGAACAACCACCTGAAGGTGATTTCCGAAGCCCCGCCCTCCGGGCCACTGTAAATCACGTGACCCTCTGCAGCAGTCAACACGGACGCCATTCTTCCTGTTGCGCTTAAAGCAAAGCGAGTCAAAGGTGAGGATGTAACGCTCTGCCGTCAGTGCGCTGCGTTATGGCTTTAGCTTGTAAACTGTCACTTGGCGCCGATACTTGTTGTCTCACGCGTTTGATGTAGCGCCACTGATTAGCTACTGTGACGTGCCGGGACGCGCAGACGGCAAGCTAACCAGCTAGCTTGAGGTTAGCTGAAGCTACCTTGAGTTGCCAGCCACAGCAGCCGAACCGTTTCGTTACCTTATGCGAACGAACGAAGGGAGGGCGGGAGGGAGGTAAGTAAGTTAACGTCTAACGACAGCTGGCCTGCGACTGCTAAACACGCACAACGGCGACTTTTTTTTCTTCAATGGCTGCTAGTTAACCGCGTTGTCGAAATGTGCAATGTCAATTCTCAACCTTTTGAAACGTTATCGGTTGACGGACAGCTGGTTACTTGACTAATCTTAACTGAAGTTTAATCTTCTTTGCAATTTGGTGGCGAGGAGAGGGCTGGTAAAAAAAAAAGAATAATAATCAGTCAGCAAAACACGTAAAGGCATCGAGTAACGTTAGAAGACGACGCAGGCAAAGTAACGTTGGCTCACGTTGAAGTCACTAACTTCTCTGCGCAGCTCTTTCATTTAAATCTCCAGACGCTATATTGCCGTTTTGGCTGGTTACACGTCTTGTGCTCAGCAAGTTAAGGTAATTTAAGCCCAGCCCAGCTAAAATGACTGCAATCTAAGGTAATAATAACCCAACAGCTCTGCAGTGAATTGTAATTGGACGCTGTTTAAGACGCGTTGATTAAATTCTCTGGCCATTATATGGAGGCTGTGGTTTGTGCTGCTGCTGAATTGTTTTGCCCTCGTTAACCTAAATGGGTTGGACACGTCAAACACCTTCCTGTATAATGCAGTGCATGTAAAGAGCACCACAAACCACAGCAACACCTCTCTGAAAGAGTTCCGACACGACCTGAACCTTATAAACGTTGATGGTGACATTAATTCCAGGGTTTTTCTTTATATTGGACTACTATATCTCTATCTCTCTGTCCTTTTTCTTTAAAGACTTACTTCCTAGGCTACTTCAATGTAACTGTTTTGTTTTATTGGTAATAATGAAGCATTTGTGTTTCTCTATATATCTTGTCTTCTGCTTTAAGGTTTTTGTTGCGGTTTTTAAATCTGGCCTTTATTCGCTGCTGGTCGCGTGAGTCTGACAGGCTGCCGGCTGTCTTTGACCACAGGTGCTTTAGCACATGTCTATGGCTCCATATCACCACCAGGGAGGAACTCATGCTGTACCACCTTGTGTCGGAAACCCCCAACTCTTCCTTCCACATCCAGTGGTGCAATTTGCTTTCTGCTAACGCATCAATAGGGCTTTAGAGAACATTGCAATTTGCTTGACTGTGTGATTTAGTAATGTAGCTTAATAATAAATGATCTGTCGTAAATGGTTTAGAGCACTCTGTTTGCTTCAACACGCAGCTCGGGAGTGTCATGTTCATGTGACAGAGTTCATGGTTCCAAAGATAGGCACAGTCTCTTTGATACCAAGTCCAGGAAGCAGCACGGTGGCAAGTTTGAGTGTTTACGGACACGCTGTCACGTGCGCTCCATCAACAAATCGGACGTGCTCCCACACCCTGCCCTACCAAGCCTTGTTATTTACCAGGCCGAGAGGTTGCAGGCCCTTTAAAACTATGTGCTGCAAAGTGTACATGCCCTGTCTTGCATTGGGTGAGGAATAATTGGTGCATTTGCGAGCAAGTTCTTCCTGCTTCCTTTCTGCCAGCACATCTCAACTGTGGTGCAATAATATCTTTGGATTTCTCATCTTCGTATCACAACAGGCAATCCACGATGGACTCCAGATCTCGCAGACTTCCTTTTTGTCTGCCCAACTCCAGATCGTCCTACGTATCCAGCCCAGCACTCTCCTCCTCATCACTAGGCTCTAGTAGGTTATACAGTAGGGAGACTGTGCTGAACAATGACCGCTTCCCCAGGTCATCGTCGGCTTACAAAGCAGACCTGGACCAACAGGTAGGATGACGACACATCCTGTTTTACACACCGTGCACACTCTCCTCTATAAGTTTGCCTACAACATGTATACAAATTGACTTCACCACTAACTTGGTTTACTGTATCAGTCTTGGTGTCCTGTATATGGTGCTTCTAGTTTAACATTAGATTCACTTTACATATTAAAGAGTTTGTGTTGTTTTTTTAAAGAATATTCTTGAATTCAAATATACTATTTGAAAAAGCTTGATTTTCAACATATTCTGTTTCACCTACACAATCGCTCATGTAAACGGATAATCTTAATATTTCATGAAATGCACAATTGCATTTATTGTATGTTGGATGTGACGATTGAAGCTGCGAAGTCTGGAGTGAACCCTGTGGATAAAACAGTCGAGAGCAACAATAACAACAACTGCACTTCTTGGGCCAGAGTCCACGTCATCCTATTGTATCTGTCTTTCTATTCCACTTGGGGCTCTAGTCAGCTATTTTCTAGTGTGTTCCAGACACTGGGGGGCTTGAAGTAAGCTCTTCTCTTACTGGTTCCCTTGGGATCATGGTACAGTAGCTAAGTTCATGTATCAGTGGTGCAACAGCAGACACTTTGGAGGTCTTTTTATAGGGCAGCCTAGATTCTTTGGCACATGTGTGCATTTAAGTTCTGCTGCTCGTCAAGGCCCGTCTCAATAGATAGTGTTACTGTTGGCCTGGGCCCCATCTAGTTCCTGTTCTTTCCAGAAGAGTCCAAGCTTACCTAGCTCAATATGAATCACCCAAGTTATGTTGGATATATCATCTTGTGTGGATGAAAATGGGGAACCACTCATCAATGCATTGCTCCATAGTGCCACTACTAAAATCCTGGAAATTTTAACTAATTTTTGTATTACATATTTGCCCAGGCTTGAGCACTAACTAATGCTGCATCTTTTACCGTCTCTCCTTTTTTCAGAATTCTCGTCTCCTGAGGTCGCCCAGAGACTACAGTAGCTCTGACAGTCGCTCCACCAGCTGGAAGTTGCCCTCTTCTCTGACATCCTCCAGCAGATCTTATGACCGCCCGTGGGCTGAATCCTCTCTCAGTTGCAGGAGCAAACTGGTACTGGAACTTGAGCTGTCATTTGTTTTATAGCAGGCAAAATACAGCCTGATCAAATGCATTTTGCATTTGCATTTTTTTAGGGTAGAGTAATACTTTAGAAATATACTTTAAAAAAATTTTTTTTTTTAATGCCCGTCTTCATTTTCACAGACTGATTTTGAGGAGAGGTTGGGGATGCGCCCAGTTCTGTTGAACGCCAGTGACGATGGAGATTCTAAAAGGGCCAAACTGTCGTACAGCAACAGAGGACTGTACTCCGGAACAGCCAGCACTTCAGTCACAGGATCCACCTATTCCAGCAGTGGCAGAGGTACATAATACCAGACATGTGGATGACAAAAAAATAAGTGACACTTTGTGAACCTGTATCCTATTGTTCTGATGTGGGGAGGACATGTGAAGATCTGCCTGGCTTGAGCTGCGCATTGAATTTCCTCATTTTAGTTGCCTTGCCGTCAGTGGAGACATCTCCCAAACTAAAAACAGTTTGTTTGCTCTTTATCTAGGTACAGGTGAAAAACAAAATGACCCGTTTGATTCATCATGGAGGTCATGCCATTTACTCTCACGCTCGTCAGTCTCCTCCGCCTCAAAGCCGCTGTTGTCCAGGAGAGAGCTAGAGACAAAGAACGAGCCCAGTCTCTCAGGTTTGGGTGAAAGAAGGATTAGGACTCCTGGAGTGGCATCCTCACTGTGTAGGCATATTTTGTGATGCAAACACACAACCTGTCTAAATGTATCGTTGAAGGGAAGCCAATTTCACACACACTTCTCTTCTCGTCACTCATTTCAGATCAGACGGACAGGGTGACCTCCACATATGCACAGGGAGCTCGGCCTAAAGAGTCTGCCTACTCCCCCTCCACTGCAAGAGAAAGCTCCCTAAATCGCCACCTCTCATTTTCCACCTCCCACCGGCTTTCACCCCTGGCATGTGACTTCAGCGACAGATCCACATCCCGCTTCTCGAATGGCTCATCCACCCTCCGCTCATCACCAGAACAAACAGGAAACCCTAAATCCTCCTCAGATACCACCTCCTTGTACTCCTCCCACACCCCCTGGTACACCACTCCCCTGGCCAGACCAGAGGCCACGCTCCCTCCAAGGCCAGCCCCTGAGAGTGCAGAGCCAGAGGGCCGTCGTTCCACCCGGCGCCTATTGTCCCGTCTCTTTTCACGGCACTCGAGCCAAGACTCATCTAGCGGATCTTCCAGTGTTCGCTCCCTTGATGATGACAGTCCATCAACTGGTGGAGAGTCGGTGGACAGTGACGAGGGAGCCAGGGTGTCCAGTGCGGAGCCTGATGCTGGAGGATCAGAAGTAACCTTGGGTAGTGTCAGAAATCGTAGAGCAGACCTCGCCCCCATCCAGGAAAATAACGATGGCTATCGTAGTGGCCTGGCTCGGTCTAGAATGGGACTGTGGAGAGAGCCTGGCGTTGGCAGTAGTAATAACACCAGCAGTGGAGGAGGCAGCGGCAGCAGCAGCTCTTGGCTTTCCTCCTCCCTTCGTGGCCGCTGCCCTCCCCTCCTCTCTCGCCTCAGAAGACATGCTAGGGACGGGAGTGCACACTCAGCAGGCTTAGAAGAAGGCTACAGCCATCCGCAGCATTTACTGAGAAGGTGGGATAACCTTGAGCATAAAACATCACAGGAAGATGACGACGACGAGGACGACGACGAGGAGGAGGAGGAAGAGGAAGGAGGAGCAGCTGGTTTAGATGCCTTTGAAGCAGACCGTCCCAGCCAACCCGAGGATGAAACGTTACCTGAACTTGAAGATGCCTCGGTTGAGTTTTCACCACTGCGAAGAGTTGGAGTATATGAGAACATTTCCGTATCTGTGGGTCCATTGAGTGGTGTTGAGAGCCAGACAGGTGGCCAGAAGGAGGATCCCGTTTCCAGCCGGGATCAAGAGAAGCTGCGCAAGATCAAGGAGAGGTAATGTAGTTTTCATATTAAGTAATTTAGTAACTGTACTCTTTAATTAAAAGGTTTATATAGGAAACAAGATGTAAAAAAGTTACTGTATCAACAGTAGACCAAAATATCTTTCTTTCCTGCTAAAGACTGCTGCTGGAGGACTCTGAGGAAGAAGGCGACCTGTGCAGAATCTGCCAGATGGGAGAGGAGTCGGCATCCAACCCCCTGATTCAGCCTTGCCGCTGTACAGGAAGTCTGCAATATGTCCACCAGGACTGCATCAAGAGGTGGCTTCGCTCCAAAATTGGCTCAGGTAAGTACAAATCTCTTACTTGGCTGCAGCTTTCACCAAAATGCACGTCTTGACAAGTCTTGACATGTGTTCTTTTTTTTATTTTTATTTCTTTTCTTTTAGGCACAAATCTTGATGCCATCACAACATGTGAACTCTGCAAAGAGAAACTGCGTTTGAACATAGACAACTTTGACATTCAGGAGTTATACAGGACACACGTGCAAGTGAGTCACCGCTATACTTTAGTTACAGCACCCAGTGCGTACCTAATTAATTAAAAGCAATAAAATGGCTAAATGAATGAACTCTCATTTACTGAGACTGAAACATTAATTTATGATAATATGTATTCATGGTGATGTCGCATAACTTATTGACTTTATTAAACAAAATGGGAAATAACCTCAAACACTTGATAGCTGATACTGTATAAAGCATGGAAAGCAGTTGTATGACATTTAAGTATAAATGAGTGGAAAAAGAACAAATGCAGAAGCTTCCGTTCAGTTCAGGGCTCGAGGGCGCAGTGAATGGTTTGAGTATGAAAATGGATATGAATGATATGTTGTGCTGTTCCGATTTCAACTATGGGAGACTTTAGACCCTGTTTTTTGTTTTTAAATGACAATCTGCGCCATCAACAAAGTACTAAATGAAGAAATAGCTTTTGATGAACGGAAAGAGTTCGAGACTTGTGGGAATTTTAGGACACTTATGTTGGGTTATCTTTGATTTTGTCAGCCATCAGCTGTATATGTTCTGGATTTAAAAATTGGGCGATTTTTTTTTTTTCTTGCCCTACAGTCCGAATATGATGAGTTCATCAGCAGCGGCCTGTATCTGGTGGTGCTGCTGCATTTCTGTGAGCAGAGGTTCTCTGATGTCCTGGGAGCAGTCGATGCAGCTGGGGTAAGCACACACTTACTAGATTTACCCATAGTACTATTACAGCACTACGGTTGATCATATCGCATTAATCTTTCTCAACTTTTGGCTGAAAGCAGTTTGTATTTTTTTGCTGTCGGACCACTGTTTGGTTTTGCTTTTCTTCCAGTCAGCGTACCTTCTTACACATTGAACCACAAGTCGATGCTGATTCACACAATTTGAATGTTGAATTGTGGCAAAATACAAATCTTAAAAAGAGAAACATCTTCCCTTTCTCACCCAGTTATTCAACCTGGTGAGAATTCTTCATGAACACATGGACAATCTTGAAAGTATGTTGCTCACTCCATCGCTCGTATGCTTATGTGTTTGATGAAAGGCAGTCCTGATTTACTGCAAGCAACCTTTCAACTATAATTGCCATGTTTCAAAGCTACCAGATTTTCTCATGTAGATCATTTACTTGTATATTTTCATTGTTATATTTATTATGTGGCTACAGAATTTGACTTGATGTCTCTGGATTGCAGTTCCCCATGGGGAAAGTGATGAGGAGACTCAAGACAACAGACCATCTATTGAATTTTCTGACCTAGAAGACGATCTTGAAGAGGAGTACTAATTGTGTGAAAGTGGTGGTATGATTGTAAGAAAAGTGGGGCAGGGGAAGTTGCAGGGCTACTCCATGCCTTATGGTAGCTAGCCCAGTTTCCACATATGCTTCGACATCGTCATATTCATCAGAAATGCAACGGCAGTGAGAAATGCCAAATGCACAGAACGTCTCGCCTTTATTGCAGGTGGCTTTTGCAGATATGCAAACTTGAAAGGAGTTGGTGTGTACTTTTGTTTTTTTTGTTGACACCGCTGTTATTTGTTTCTGAGTGCACTTTAATCAATTCTAATAAAATATAAATGCAAGTCTTTTTAACTGTTACACCACAAGTGCTTTAATATTAAAATACAAAGGTGGAAATTGAAATGACAGGATGACGGTGACAAGTGTCGATTTGTACTTAAACCGTGACGGTGAGACAGTTGCTTTTGAGAGAATATTAAAGTGGTGATTATTCCTATTGTCTGTTTTCCTCTGACCCCCACTTATATTATGTTTAAAAATAAAAAAAAAATCCCATCCGTGAATCTTTGATTGAAATGCTATATGTATGTACAAATCTAGTTTCATGCCTTCAATTTTGGGAATAAAGATTGAATGCAAACTGCCGTTCTGTTAAGTCTTTACTATTTATTTAATATCTATTGCTGTTACAGGCAAAATATGGAGGTGGCGCATGTTAAAACCATGCTGACATTTGAAGGTACCAGATTTTTGACGGTACTCTGAATCTCTGCTGCATTCTCTAGAGATAAATTAATGTGCACGACACTTGTGAGGTGTTGCCACCTGATGTGAGCGCTTTAAAATTGATATGCCAATTGAAACCGTATCATGCTACATTTAGATGTGTTCAACATGGGTACCCTAAAGACAGAAGGTGAAATAATGCTTATTTAATATGGTACAGCCATGTTAACATTGACATCTAGACATTCTTGTGAATAATAAATCCAAGAGATGATAGCTGGTACCCATAATGCTTTGACTGAAAGGGAGTTACTGGTGGGAGCTGCACATTCAAATGTTTGGATATAATATCCGAAAGTACAGTGTGACCAAAGTGATTCACCGTCAGTGGACAAACTCCGAAGTCTGCATGATACCGTCCTCAGTTCAAGTTTATTGCTGATTTCCAGTCCGTTTGAATAATTGCAAATATTCACTCGACTGTACCATAGAAAATATTTTGCAATGTTATAGGGTGGATTTTTCCTTCAAATTACAACTCAGGATTAATTTCTACAGTGGTAGATGGTACACTGCTCAAAAAAATTAAAGGAACACTTTGAAAACACATTACAGCTTAATGGGGAAAAGAAATCATGCTAGATATCTATACTGATACGGACTGGGTAATGTGTTAGGATGAAAAGGATGCCACATCGTTTGATGGAAATGAAAATGAATTCAAAAACTTCAAATCAAAGTGAAAAATGAGGCAGGCTAGTCAATTTTACTGAAATGTCATTGCAGCAACTCAAAATGGTCCTCAGTAGTTTGGATGGCCCCCACGTGCTTGTATGCTGCCTGACAACGTCGGGGCTCCTAATGAGACGACGGATGGTGTTCTGTGGTATCTCCTCCCAGATCTGGACCAGGGCATCACTGAGCTCCTGGACAGTCTGGACCGAAACATAATGTCCCAGAGGTGTTCTATTGGATTTAGGTCAGGTGAGCGTGGGGGCCAGTCAATGGTATCAGTTCCTTCATCCTGCAGGAACTGCCTGCATACTCTCTCCACATGAGGCCACATTGCTGTGCACCAGGAGGAACCCAGGACCCACTGCACCAGCATAGGGTCTGACAATGGGTCCTAGGATTTCATCCCGATACCTAATGGCAGTCAGGGTGCTGTTGTCTAGCCTGTAGAGGTCTGTGCGTCCCTCCATGGATATGCCTCCCAGACCATCACTGACTCACCACCAAACCAGTCCTGCTGAACGATGTTACAGGCAGCATCTTAGAACTGCTACCAGCCTCATGATTTAGAATCATAAAACTATTTAAAGGTTAAAGACAAGGAATCCCAATTGTTACCAAGATTCACTAAACTGATCATACATTAGCTTAGTCCATTACACAGATC
>JAVQJF010039209.1:0-21575 GCA_036023855.1 Gadopsis marmoratus | reverse complement strand
TTTTTTTCAGTTCTTTTTTTCTTGGTCAGTGAGAGAAATCCGGTCTGTGTTGAACTGAAGTCAGGTTGAATGTCTGAGGTTTAACTTACTGTTTTTAGCGATTTTGTGGGAAATCACAGAGCTGGTTCTGGCTGCTCCATCCCATGATGTGTGCAGATCGGTAGAAAGACCTTGTTGATTTTGCAGCGTAGCTAGCAAAGCTTCAGATGTCCGTTCCCACAAACTCAGCGCACAACTTCACCTTTGACTTAACGAGTAAATCAACATTTAGAAGTTCGCGTTTTGTTCAAAACTTTACATTCTGCATCAATCTTTCTTTTTTTTTAACGTGAGCTGACATGTTTGGGGGCTAACAGCTGACTCGCGTCTCTTGTAAACAGCTGTTCACCAAAACACGGTGACGGCACAAACGGCCGCAGCCACGCCCACAAGCGCGGACGTGCGTACGTTTGAAAAGACGGCAGACGCCTTCAAAATAAAAGCAACGCTCAGTTGTGTTGCGTGAATAATGAACACTTTTTTGTTTGATTGCTAATTTACCATTTACCTCTCGCGGGCCGGTCGGGGACAGCCAAAGGGCCGGATGTGGCCCGCGGGCCGTACAATGCCCAGGTCTGCTGTAAGGTCACATTGACAGTAATTACACCTGATTGGTTAGTTGTGTGGACCCATAGCAACGTCATTGCAATTTTAAAAAACAATTGCACCATTTGATTCTTCGAATTTCTATTTATTTTGGACTTTTGACCGATGCAAACTAGATTTCTTGTTACTTTTATGAATTCAGTAAGACGTTTTGGTGTGGAATAGGCCTGTGATAATTGTTACCTAAAGAATTCAGACTGAAATCACACACACATGTCAAACACACACTCAAAAAATATAATTTACCTGTCAAAACACCAGTCTCATCACACCTGTGCAGACATGCAGCTAGTCGTTCAAAAAACACAAAATCATGTCAGGGTGGAAAGTTCTAGTGTCGGGGAGATCCCGATCCCTTCTTCTCTGTCCATTTACAACCTAATCTGTTGTGAGAATGTGAAAAAGTAGAGTGAGAAGGAGGCAGATTAAGCCATTGAAGCGCCGGGGGTGCTTCCTACGCATCACTGATTCCTTTCAGGCCAATTTAAACACTGTTTGTTTATTAGTGTCTTACGCTCGGCATTAGCGGGCCTAGCTTATCTCGGCACACACACCGAGTGGCACAATACGGCACTGTTCAAAGGCCAGATATGACCGCTTGTATGTGTGTGTGTGTGTGTGTGTGTGGAAGCTCAGTTGTTCACGTCGCTGCTCTGACCTTGTTTAAGTAGTGAAAGACCATGTGAGACACGAATTATTGGACACCGATGCTCTTATGCTCTGTGTAAACATGCTCAACACACCCGGTTGCTACACAACCTCCATGGCACTGACAAAAGACTTAAAGGTGCACAGAGGAGATTTGGTTTAAACTAATCTCTCTTCACTGTTTACCATATATGCATGGACATATCAGCTGCTGCTGCCATTGTTTGAGAAATACCTATGGTTTCTCTATCTGATAATGGCCAGTGTAATCCCTTTTTCTCTCTTTGACCCCCACCAACCCACCCCTCCCTTTCTCCAACTCAGTCTCTACTTTGCTACCCTTCTGCTTTTCTGTCTCCGTCCATTTGTTTTTCATTCCATGTATGACCATCCCTCCCCTGTTTATCTTTCTTTTTTTTTCTTTCATCTGCATCGTCGTCCGCAAACATTGCTGCCTTAGCCTATCAGCATGGGCAAAGTGAAATGCAACACAATACTTGCCGAATGGAATGCAAACCAATCTGTAAATGAATATGCAATTTAAAAAGGAATCCCCTGTAAAATGAGAGGGGGAAAAAATAAAAAAGGTTTGCCTGGTTCACTGCAAGGCCGTGTTGTAAGAGAATTTCATCATGTTTGAAACAACGTCTGCATGAAATCACAGGAAGCACACACAGACACAATACATTACTGATCCCATTGTTAATTAATTTGTAAAAATTGTCTCCAACATGTCCTTATCTGGCAGTGAGAGAATTGTCTTTCTTCTGAAATAATTCAGCATGTGAGGGCTGCCATCATTCAGTGTTGTTCTCTTATGCTTTTATTTTATTGTCAATACTGGTTTGGTAATTTGGTAATAATAATATGTTAACAGGACATGGAGCTGGACCTGTTGCATGCATGTGTGTGTGTGTGTGTGTGTGTGCTGCATGCTTCAAACTTTAACATTTGTGTTACCATGTGGAACTGATATAATGAAGTCTCTACTGCACTTTCAATGGTGGAGTGTGCTGCCTTTCAATAATGCCCAATGACAGCAATTCCTCGCTTTCTTCTCTTGCTGCCAAAGCAAAAGCTAGAGGAGTACAGAGGCCAGCTGGTGAGTTGAGCCATTTCAACAAATATTTATCAGCATCTTCCGACAGTGACAGTGTCATTTTACAAGCATGCCACCATGTTTTTTTATAAAGGGATAACAATTTCCTGTACGTTGGTTGGCCGGGCTTACAACAAATTGGTATACACTGCAAACAACTGATCTATTTTACCTTTAACCTCTTCTGGTTTATTCCCCTTCCTTATGACGGACAGCTTCATACACCACACTGGAGTTTTGCTGGTTTGTGAAAGGTATGCGTGTGTCTAAAGTTTGCAGGAGTCTCCAGTGTGACATTATGCAGTCAAAAGGTCATAGAGACGAGATTCCCAGAATAAAGCAGTGTGCTTCATATCACTGTAAATAAACTTAAACTTCAAACAATGATTCATGATTGCATTGCTGTTCAGCAACACACCCATAGTACACTTTGGCAAAATATGTTTGAGTTTCATCTGCATTTTAAAACAATAGTTAGATAAGTTTTATAAAATTAAAGATGGCATATTTACAGTAATGGATAACTCAGCACATGAACGTTTCGAGCTGATTTTCATGCTGACTAAACTGCAGCTACAGCAATGCATTATGTTAGCCACATTTAATTGCTTTTGTGTGGGAAATTATGCAAATAAATTGAGGAAAACAAATATTAGTATGAATTGTATTCTAATGTTGGGGAAATGCTAATAACATAAACACAGACAGCAGCACACTATGTAAAAGACAGAAACATCAGGGACTTCAGGGATCTTAGCACAGGTTTTCAAGGCTATAGTCCCTTTCCTTTTGTGCTCTATAATACAGCAGTTCTTCACAAGCACATCACCACAAATTATTAAATGAATGTCACGAAATACACAATGAAAACAGAAAACAGAAAGGATAATGACCTATGCATTGATCCTCTTTGCAGTAATTATCTTTCTAATGCAACAATAGATACAGAAAATATCAAAATAACACAAGTCATGATGCACGTTGGTGTGTGATGCTGTATAGTACGAAAGGCGTGGCACAAAAATGCTCAACTATTTAGCATGTCTAAATATAATTTCATCTCTTGACAAAAAAAAAGAAATAAATTATATGGTATAAATCCGTGTTTATGGAGTGTAATGATATTACTGAAATGTTCAGAGTCAAACTTTTTTATTCTGTGTGTTAGATGCGATTATTCTCCAGGGCAGAAATATATGGAATACACTGCATGTAACAGACATCTCTGAAGCAATCTCTGCCGCAGAATCGGAGACGTCTTCATTGTGTGAGTGAAGACAACATCCATCAACGTTGCATGAAAATAATTTGCCAGCTTTAGTCAATCTACATACGTCTTCGCCCCCCCCCCTCCCTCCCTTTGCTCTACCTCCAAAACTCACTCAGATGAGACGCCATGAGATTGTTATCTTGCCTCGCCTTTGTATGAAAATCAAATTGGGAATTGCTTTTTTCCTTGATTCACTTCCATGCAAACAAAGAAGTTGTTTTCTTATTTTCATGTAAATGTCTTTTTTATAGGAGGCGACAAGTGTAATCAATCTTCCTCAAGACAAGGTAGGAGGGCCTGCCGAGGGGGGATTATTGGTGCTTAGTAGCCCGGGGATCATAAAACAAGGAAATTGAAAGTGATATTTAATTGACACTGCCATTTCCACTGCACGCCGAAGTCTCGTCCCCCCATCGCCACGTCTCTCCCACACGCCAGGCCATCTCGCTTGCCGCAGGTGAAGAGAGGGGAGGAAAGAACTCGCCAGAGCAAATTTCCTTTCAAACCCTCCTCTAGAACCCGGAGAGCAAGCTGTCAATCTCAGAGCACAGCGCTGTGAAAGAGACAAGGAGGGGAAAGTTTTACGTTGAGAAAAATAGGTTTAAAATGTCACCTCATCGGCGTGGCGCGCCATACTCTAGTGAAGTGGAACACGGTCAACATTGTTTATCTATCCATATAAAAAACATAGCTTTATTCAGCTTTACCGGCACACTTGAATCTCAAGTGCTATGCATACTCATATATAGTAAATACAATACATTAAACAATTCAAAATTAAGATTTAAAAGATACAAGGGGGGTAAATCATGCTTTTACCAATACTGATTCTACATTTACTTCTTTTTGTATATGAGATGCAAAATGCTAAAGTCAAATTCCTCTGAAATTACTGAAATCACCTCTGAAGTGGTACACTCTGAGTCTGTAACTTCCCACTACCAACTTTACCAATTAACACCCCATAAATTAATCAGCCTTCATTCAATTAGAGCTCAGGCAGTCTGTGGTCTCACACAGCAATAAAAGGAGACAGAGTTGAGCAGAATTACTGCCTGAGATACTGACTCTGAAATGGAAAGTGACACTGTCTAATTGGAGTAACCTAATGAGGCCAGAAGGTGTCTTTGTCCAGAGCCTCGTAGTAGGCACCAGTTGGCCTGTCTGACCCCTGATTGGCGGGTTATGACCTGACCTGACTTGCTAGAGGTGCCCTGTGTCAGCTTATTCCATGATAAATCTGCTCATTAAACAAAGCCTCTAATACTGAATAAAATATCATTGAGGCAGCATCGAAAAAAATCCAACAGGTGACTTTGTGAGTGTATACATGCTTAGTGTTAGCTGCTTTTGCTATGTTTTTTTCATAGTTTATAGAAAATGTTTCTCTGTTTTGATAGGTGTCAGCTTGACCATCTACTATTAACATTTTTTTATTGAAATCAATACTTATTTTAAACTTTTATGTACACTACTTCCAGCGTTGGCAATTCATTTCAATGGAAAGTAGCTAATGCCCGCTCAAAAAGACACGAGAAGACATCACCCTAATTTGCATATGTGTAACATCATTACATGGCTACTTACATTTCTGAGATTAAAAACAATGATGCAAGCTAAGCCTAAGTCACTCTAACTAGCCTTATTGTTAGCTTTTTTTTTCAAGTAGCTATCATTATGTTCATCTAAATCTACTTCTAATCAAAAACATTATTTTATGTATAGGCTGTAGTCTGTGCAACTGAAGTTCCATGAATAGAGATGATCCAGACCCTGGAACTCATTCTTGTAAAATCTGTGTAGTTAGAGAAAAAATAAAACTGAGCTGAAAAAAAACAAAGGGGAAGGCGTTCCCCGCAGACAGACAAGGGGGATCAGTGATTGGTCTTTAGGTATGCACGTTCATGATAGGTTGACTGAACTTGCTCCTGCTCTTCCCCAATCACTGTCAGTCCAGAGAGTCAAAGCCACATGAGAGCACATTCACTGAGAAAAACTGGCAAAACTGGCAAAAACTGAGAAAAACTGGCAACATACTGTCGCTAGTTGAAAAGTGACCAAATCTAGCGTGAATACCGTTACGTTATACATACTGGATGTTTCTGCTCTGCTAAGCTCAATAGTTTTTGCAGGAGTTTAACTAGATTTCTATTCTCCATCATGATTGAATTTATAGGAATGTGTGAATGTGGAATAGCTAACTCAATTACCAGGATGTTGGTATATCAAAAAGGGAAAAGCAATCATTACATTTATTTTTAGCTTTAACTAAGGCTACCCGTGGCTATTACACCAGCTGGCTAACACTTGATAGCTCTTGTGCGACAGAGAGTGTGAAAGCAGGTCCTACAGAACAGACATAGTATTGCATAATGTTCTTGCATATGATTGAAACGGATTCTAGTTTTAAACTCAATTTTGACCAGCTATGCAGTTACTGTGTTTTGACTTTGTAGGGGAGTCATGAAGGAATAAGATATTTTTTGTGTTGTGTTGTCTCTGCTCATTATGCAAGATAGCTCTGTGTTGTAACACATACATGTATAACACAGTTGTATTCGTACATCACTTATTCCATCGCAGCAGCAGCAGTAGCAGCTATCCCCCCAGCCTGTCTGTCTGACAAGATGTGTTTAAAGAGCTCGCTCCTGACCTACAGGGGCTTTAGGCAGGCTTTGGGGACAGGCAGCAATTGGTGTCAAAGAGAGGCCAAACGGCAATGATTTATAGCCGGGAAGATTTGACTGGCGAGAAGCTGCTACTGCCACAATTACCTTTACTGCTAAACTCACACACTGACTGCATGTTGTTCCATCGGCTACTGCCACTGCCACTGTCTTGTACACGCACTGATGCACACACACACACACACACACACACACACACACACACTTTGTTCTCTTTTTTACAAGTGCTGTTCATGTTTGAGTGGTTGGGCCTCTGCGTCTTTGGCCTGCCTTGTCCACTTAAAAGGGCATTAATCAACGACTACTTTATAAATCAGGAGGTCCTTGCAGGCTCAAAGCGATTATGAGGTCAGGACTCTGCAGAAGTACTTAACCAATTCCCAAACCCGCCCGGACTTGATATATTTTTCTTCCTCATGGCCAGGCGATTCATCATCATTCTCCCACTGAGGCGTAATGGAACAGGCAGGGAGGGAGGGCTGCATGTTAAGAAAAGGTATTTAAAGAAGACGAGAGGAATGCAATAGGGAATGGGAAATGGAAATGGTAAATATTGGGGTATAAAATGTTTCATTCTTTACCTCTTTCTCCCACCAGTATCTCTCTGTTTCTCTGTATCCCCATTCATTCAGTCTCCAGCTCTCCTTCTCTCCCTCTCTCCCTCTCTGCTGAAGTCCCTGGACACTTTGGGGGCACTTAACGCCAGCCAGGCCCATTCATCCTGACCTACCAGCTCCCCCAAATTATTTCAGACAAAGCTGAGACAAATGGAAGATGTAGCTGTACTGTTCTGAATGTGGGAGCTCTGTGGGCCTTTGGGAAATACAGCCCTTTTGGCCACCGTCCAGTTTGACAGAACCAGGAAAGAAAGGATATGGGAGCTGCCAGGAAGATCAGTTGGCAAGAAAGAGGAAGAGAAGAGGAAAAACAGGGGGGGGGGACAACGCAAAAGGCAAGAAAGCGATGAGATTCGCAAAATCCAGGGAGACAGAGAAGAGGTCAGCAGGAGGGAGAAAGTGTGAGGAGGAGGAGGAGGAGCACAATTTTTCGCAAACCACAAATGAAGTCACAGAGCTATAGACAACTACAGGGCCAGAGGCTAATGCCCCCAGGGTAGTCTTTCCCTTCATGAACACTGCCAGCACAAAATTGAGCCCATAAGTCAAGCTAAAAGGGCATGACTAGTGTTGGTGTGCACTGTATGGAGAAACTGGGTGGGCAAAGTCCGTCTAACACCATATGGTCAGGTGGACAAAGTACTTTCCTTTGCTGTGTCTTCTGAGCTAAACTAATTTGCAATTCCATGGCTTACAGTGTGAAGATCTAAACTGATTTGCTTTTTGATTCTTGAAAAACTCCATGAAAATCACAGTGAGTCACCCTGGAAGAAAAAAAAAAAACAATATGTCATTGCTCAGTCAGTTAAATAAATTGAGTAAGACAACATCCTGTCAGTACTGCTCCATCTAGAAGCAAATCTAATAGGCGCCTGAGTGCTGCACCTTCGGTTACCTGTATAATGTCTAATTTAGCGACAAACAATGTCAGCCTGAGGAGACACACTGGAGTCCTTTTGATTTGAAAACAGAGGAGAGAACAAAGGGCAAAAGGAAGGGAGGAAGTGAGCGAAGTAGCGAGGAAAGAAGGATGAGGGGAAGGATGCAGGGGAGGAGAAAATAAGAAGAACATGGGGAAGGGAGGAGGAGAGGAAGTGCTTCCTTTTCACCGCCTCTCGAGTCAGACACTTGGTGCGGGTTTGACAGAGCAGGAGAGGCGCTGGACGTAAAGTGGAGAAGACAGTTTCCATTACCCCTGGCACCCGCCGGAGAATAATTTGCTGAGGCTGGGTAAATTGTGATTTAAGAAGTGTAATGACGTGTAATAATTTTCTGTCACTGTTGTCAGTTAGTAGACAAGGCAGGCCTCCTCAGCAGGGGGGACTACTGTAGAGACGGAAAAACAGGAAGTTGCACGCAATCCAAACAAATGAGAGGGGACATATTGTGTAATGTGGGAAGCGGCAACTACAATAAAATCAATTGCTGGCGTATCAAAGCAGTGGTAAAATGCTGTAGGAGAATGCAGGTGCAGGAGTTAATCAGAAATCAGAGCTCATTGTATCACACATTTGATTTGCTTTTGTGTGAATCGCATCAGAGAAACAAGGTCAAGTTCCCTGGTGACTGCTACAGTAAGCAGTTAAAAGGGTTTGAAATAAACTGGAAATGACCCTTGTAGAAAATAACTCTGGCGCTTAATCCCCCCATAAGCCAACCCAAGTCTGCCCTCAGCAGCTTAAATCTAGTCTACCAAGTAAAGACCTCTTACTTGCTCTATTTGTCCCCCTAAAAGACACGATGTAGTTGCATTCTATAGAATTTCATTGTAATTTCTTAAAGAAGGCAGCATAAAATTGCCTCTTGTATTTAAAGCGGTGTATGTGCATGATTCATATGTAAACAATATATTTGTGGTAATGCTAATAAGTAATTTGAGAGTCTGTGTGGCGAGGAAGGTTTATCTTAGAATAGTGCCACTGCCAGGGTCTAAATGAAATGCGATATTATATATTTTGTGTATATTTTTCCTAATGTCTAACAGTATTATTATTATATTATTATAGTGGTTATTTGTACATTCTGTTAAAACCTCACAGGGTACACAGCTTAAAATGCACAACAAAGTAATTCAGGTCAGAAAAATGTCAAAATTTACTTTACTTTGACAGTAATGTTTTTCACAAAAAAAGGGTCTGTTTACAAGTCAATGCAAACTTACTGTTTTGTAGTTTAATGATACAGCAAACACTTTGAAAATATGTTTGTTTCTCATTGGTGCACCTTTCTGCTTTTCTTTGTTTGTTGTTGTTGTTTGTTTTTTTATTAAAAATGACTAAGAAAGGATGTCCTCAGAATTATGTGAACCCTTTATTGTCCCTGTGCCCAACCTGTGGGCATTCAACAAAGGAGTTTTATCTTTGACATACTATGTAATTTATGAAAAATAAAGCACCAGCCTCACTGTTATTAATGCCTCATCACAAGCTCCAATAGAGCAGGGAGTCGTGGGCTTTGAGTGATTATGTTATCACTTTTAGTGTATGTTTTGCATAGACGTGCACAGGTTTCGAAGAAGGAGACTCAGAGGAAAGGGGAAGGTAGACTCTGCAAATGGCAAACAGCATCTCGCAACTGGCGCTCACACATGGATGCAATATACTACAATACAAGGAGGAAAATCATATTTCAAATGCATGTAAACATTTTGACATATTTGCAAAAACTCAATTCTGTGTGTATAAGGCGTAGGCAAATGAACATGGTTGACAAACAGTATATTCAAGTTTTTATTTTTTTCAAATCCCTAATAGAGAGGAGGCAACTTATTTGAAATGGATAGATAGAGTCCATTTCAATTATTCAATTCAGTTTATCACTGAGAACATGAGGTGCAGTATAATAATGCCAACAACAATCAGTGTAATGCAAATTGTATGGCTCATCTCTCTCTCTTCTTTTAGCAGGACTGCACTGCGCAAGTACTTACAGTTACCATCAAATCGTCATTAAATATATTGCAGGGCATGAAAAAGAAAACCCTAGTTTGACTTCTCTTTTTTTTCTCAGCTCAGCAGACAACTGCACTGGGCATACATACGGTGTGTTTATCATAGTAATATCTCTATTACAAGTCGCTTAACAGGAATGCAATATGTGTTCCTGCAGAGCACAAAAAGCCATAAATCAAAATGAAAATGAAATGGATCACAATGCACCACATTGACTAAGCGGCGGTGACAAGACTAATTCAACATCCTTTATGATCAAAGGCTTGAGTTTCTGCTATTCGGTATTACACATTTGCAAAATTACAAGAACAATCCCTGCCCCCTTTTGTCTTACTCCCTGTATTATCTTCATCTCTCTCTTTCCTCTCTATCTCTGTCTGTCTCTCTGCCCAACTTCCGAAACCAAAGTTGTTTGATCATAAATTGTTGAAGTGCAATGACTTGTCTCCTCCACTTTCACTCAGTGGTCCTAGTAGTAGCAAGAGCAGATTAAAAAGTCTGCCACACTACCCAACTGGTCTCAGCATACCATTAGCATATATATGAGATTTGAGACATTTTCTAATATTCTCCAGCAGGACTCATCTGTCATGGCCTGGTGATGAATTATAAAATGCTTGTTTGGGTGTGAGGGAGCTGGAGAAGTGGCAGTGTGCCTCCCCTCCTTCTCCTTATTTCTATAACCTTTACTATGCCTGTGGAAAAGGAAAAAAAGGGGGACAACGATGGTTTTATACGTTGTATGTTATTACCTATGCCATTAGACGATATGTGTCACCAAGTTACAGGAGAAAGGAGACAGCAGGAGGAAGTTGCTCTACCTGTCCTTCGATCTTCTTTCTGCTCAAACCAGTTTCCCAGTTCCCCCGTGTCCTGCTCAACAGCCACTGCTGCTATCATTGTTGTTGAAATGCTCTTGTTATTAGTATTACTATTATTGTATTGCTACTCCTATTATTTTTATTAATGTTAACAACATTGCCATTGCTACTATTACTTTACATCTGTATGTGGAACTGTACCGTGCTGCTGTGTGTTCTCTTTCCTCCTGCTCTCACTCTCTCACTCTACCGCCCTCTTCCTTCTCCCTATCCTCTCTCACTCAACCCAACCGGTCGAGGCAGATGGCCGCCCACTCAGGGCCTGGTTCTGCTTGAGGTTTATGCCTGTTAAAAGGGAGTTTTTCCTTGACACTGTCGCCTAGTGCTCATGGTGGGAATTGTTGGGTCTCTATAAAAAGTGCTATGAGAAAACCTTGTTATGATATGGTGCTATAAAAATAAAACTGAAGGGAACTGAACCAGCAATCAACCGCAAGGAATCAAAGGTAACTGTCAACAACATATAACAAATACTGAGGATTGTAGAGGATATCGATACCACTGAGAGGAATACAAGGATAGGATATTGTTTTCTTTTTGCATTAGTGCCTCAAATTATTGCTCAGGATGGAAAGACCCTCCCAAATTGAGATGAAACCAAATCCTAAACAAACCAACAACTCTAGGATCATCTTCTTGATCCAGACATGCACGAGAGCTCCTAAGCACACTAGCGCCTGGTGGCTGGACCTATACCTATTGGACCTGGTCATCCTCAGCCTCAATGAGCAGAAGCTAGTAAGTCAAGGTCTAGCTGTCTGGTGCATATGGGATGGCAGGCAAAGGTGAGCTGACACCTGGCTATGAAAACTGGCTCTTGGAAACTCTCTCCTCTTCCAGGGCAGCCCATCATGAGATGGACTTTTAGCTGAAGAACAAGAGAGTTTGCTCCACGTCAGTGATTCTCTGTATCAGTCTGTGCAGTGTTGGCTACCAGGCCGCTAAGACGTGATCTGACAAGAACTGACCATCCATCCCACCCACCTGCCAGTGCAAGCAATGAAGGCCACATGATTAGGAGTGATCCTGTGCAAAAATTCAGTTTAGCATCCTCTAATTTTTAAAAAAAATTTAAATCATGTTTTTCAATACAGGTGTGTATACACTGTGCATGGAATCAGCATGCTTTTGTAGTAGAATTAAATTAATTAACTTATTTAACTTACTTCTCAAGTAAAGGAGAACAATGTGGAAACCCCACATCAGACAGAATCATTATTTAATACAGATTCTTTTTGTATGTCTTTAAACATGTCTGGATCTTAGTGATTCTGGTCACACACACACACATATGTACACACACTCTTGCCGGTCCCCGCATCTAGAAAGGTTGAGAACTCCCTGCTCCACATTGCCAGAGAGACATCATAAATTTAAAATTGGGAACATCTGAATTGGCAGACTGGTGTTAGGGGACCAACGGGAAAGGAAGAACATTATGAAGACCATGGCGAAGGATCCGACATACCGTCAAACAACTCAACTCAAGAACAGGAGGCAGGAATTATCTGGAGGCTGTTCACCGCATGGGAGAACTGTGCTCACCTTGACGAGAGATATTGTCAGGCAGTAGAATGAGGAGCCCCTATGAGGAACTCCTGAATTGGACCAATATACCCTCAGTGGAGAAGACTTAAGAGAAGTCTTAAAAAACAATATACAATACATAACTAAAAATATACAGTGCATACAGCACCGCAATTTGTCAACAAGTTCAATTACAGCTTACACTATGTATAATTTACCTTAGGGAGAGTTTAGCCACCACATCTCATGGTGTGACAGGGGAGGTGTAATACTTTAAGCTTTATTCCAACTCCTTGCCAATATCCCATGTGTTAATTAAATGAGTAAAAAGTGCAGTGGCCTGTGTCCTAAATTAATTGCTTTCTATTAGATTACATTATTGTAGATAGACCAAGCCATATTATTAACATTGTTGTACATTCTCCTACATTCAATTTCCTTGAACATTATTATTGCGAGAAATCACTCTCTCCTTTCTCGTGCTGTCTCTCTCTTCCTTCCTTCTTAAGATTGTTCCAAATTTCTGTCATGGTGCATTCTGCTCAGTTAATTAAAGCGGGGTAAAGTGCAGTGGCCTGTATCCTATTGCCATCAAATCCATAACTTAGAGAGAAAACATTTACATTAACTTGCCATTAATACCGCCCATACCGACTTTTCAATTCCCGCTAAGTATGATCTTACACAATAATTGCTGTTGCCTGTAAGACAAAAAGGCGAGGAAGTCCGTGAGGGGGACAAGAAAAATGCGATGCTACTGTTAATTAAATGGATAAAAGTGCACCAAGCTGTGTCTTGGAAAACAGCTTTGAGTAATACAAATATAGCCAACAATCTCTCCCTCTCCTTTCTTTCAATTCCGTTTTGAATGCTATTAGACAAGGTAATGGAGTTTGGGAATGGGAATTTCTTGATAGCTGTCAGAAAGAAAGAGAGCGCGGGCAGAGAAAGCCTTGTATTTATTTCTTTATTTTTAATAAAACAACTAAGCTCAGCAGTCTGTATCCTATCTCAGCTATTGGATTGGATTATTTTACATTTTGATTGAAATGATGTCCGCACCAGATAAAAGCACAGACCCCAGCTGTTGTAATTGAATCAGGGTGGAGTTGTTTATTCGGTTGATCTACAGCGTTGATTTGCTTGTCCTAACACCCAATGCATAAAAGATCCACTCTTGTTTAACACACTGCTGATTAGATCTGTTTAAAATGGCGAAACAAGAGGCGTCCGTGTCCAGAGATGGGCAGGCATAAAGATAATACATATAACGGCATCAGGAGAAGGGGGGAGGAATGGAGCGCAGCGGAGGAGAGGAGAGAAAGGAGGATATAAAGGGGCCCCCACGCTCCCTGGCTCTCTTGATGGCATTGTGTGTGTGTGTGTGTGTGTGTGTGTGTGTGTGTGTGTGTGTGTGTGTGTGTGTGCACAAGTGTCTGAGTGCTCTAGATGCGCCATCTGCTTAACTTTCCAAGTGTGACCAAAACTTTCAATAAATAAATTTCACATGGCATGGATGCCAGATGCACAGGGGGCCTTGAATAACATTTAAATAACATCTAACAGGAAGTAAGTGTTCTCATCCCCAACAACAGTCTCTTGTGAGAATTTAAAATACTAATGCTGAATGGAATAGTGCTATGGCTAATGTAGGCCATGCTACCGAAAGAAAAAGAAGAAAAATGAATTCATTGTTTTCAGGAATTTATTCAAGTTCATTTAGTGAGAATGAACACGTCACAAACATGAAATGTGACCCAAATCTTGAGTGTCAGATACAAGGATTTGATGTAATACTATACAACATTAGTTCACACATGATTTAGTGAACCTTATTTATGATGAATGTATGTTATACAATGGATGGTTGATCATCAAATAATGACTCTTATCACTTTGGTGTGGGATGCACATCCATCATGCTGTGAAAAAGGTGAAGCACGCCCCAGTGCGCAATGCATGCTGATTTCCATATCACTCCTTGAGGGACCACATATGAAAACATAATCTGCTTAGATTGTGATGCCCCTCACACTACAATCACTATGTCAAGGGCACAGGCAAAGTCTCAAATGTGTTTACATTTTTTGCATATCAAACATGTGATAAGAGGGCCCTCTTTTAGGTAAATACCAATGTCACATCACTAGGCAAGAGTTTCATTTTACCTTTGGGATGATCTCTGTCCCGTTTAATGTGATAGTGTTCAGAAAATAACGATAATGCGTCAAATACAATCTATTATGAGCCATGCGCGTGCTACTTACGTGAGGATAAAAGTAAGGAAGCACTCAGAATTTTGTATATTGAGCTTTGTAGTGTGGCTGTAAACCTTTAAGATAAAGTTGCCATGTAGAGAGCTGCCCAGGAGTTACAAAAGGCAACAATATCCCACATTCATTGATAAAACAATGTGCATCAGCCTTGAACAGTCACAATAATCTACAGTAAGATAACTTCATCGCATATGGTGTTATCACCTGAAATCCTGTTGCATATATTAAATATGTAATCATCATATAAACTGGTCAGGTTTGTTATAAAGCATAAAAGCTTAAAAACGCAAACAGGACATATAACAGTGAACTTTACTTGGGACACAAAGCACTGTGTAATCTGTGACATTTACTGACATTCAGATTAGGCCAGCATTTGTCAGAAAGCCTAACCTTTGTCCTTCCTTGCCTGTGTATTATCTGCATATTAAACCTTTGCATCTGATTCTATCATATCCCCCCCCAAAAAAACAGCTTTTGTGAAAGACTCCTGTGTTTAATAATATCCCATGTTTCAGACGCTATTGGGTCGCCCCACTATAATCAATCATCTCTATTAACTACCATATCTCGTGCTCTGCCAGCCGTGACCCCTGGACAGCTGAGCTCAGATTTTATCACCTCATGCATGCCACGTTTTACTTTCCCTGACACCCCTGTGTTGCTTTACACCTCTCTCTGCTGTCCGCATTCCTGTTGTCTTGTGGTTGTTTTATTGGGCTGCTGCGATTGCTCATCGTGGCCCGTTGGTAACCTGAATAACCTGAAACGTCTCAGACACCTGAACTCCATACATATAGCAGGAAACAGAGGCAATCACTTTACAATTAGTCGAGTTGACAATATGTACTGTCCAATCAATATAAGTGGACAATACTGCTTCTTGGTGAGGAGAAAATATAGCTCTATATTGATATTATATCTATATATATATTGGCAGATTGATCGTGTATTGATGTTTAAAGGTGCTGTACTCCCCCAGAGAGGTAAAGAAAGAGGAGAGAGAGAGACGGAGAAAGGGAGAGTACGTATGATCACACGTGAACGCAAGAAGCAAAAACTTTCTTTCATCATCTAGCTACATCATCTAGTTACTCTGTACACTTGTCAGGTTTATCAGTGAAGAGCATAGACTAGACTGCAGACTGGAGCCTCTGCTAACATTGACAAACACAGCGACAGCTGTTTCAAATGCTCCAACCAACGCTTTTGAATGTGCATCTTTTCGCCTTGTCTCCTGTATGAAATAGCGCCTGTTTTAAAACGCTCGGTCACAGTTGTACTCTATGATGAACTGGTCATTGTGCCACACATTTCGCCCATGTGCACGTGCTGTCTCACTCCCTCATCATCTCCGTGCAGTTTACATGCGTGGCTTCAGTGTTCTTGTCTGTGTAGCTGTTGCGGTTGGTTTGACATGCAGTATGTTGTTCAAGTTTGAGGTCTGTTTTGGGGTAAAACCTAAACCTAAAACTGATGTAAAATGGTGTTAACAAATATTAGATCAGCACTCCAAACTCTGACTTACATACAGTATCCCTGA
Source organism: Gadopsis marmoratus (assembly GCA_036023855.1). Lineage (NCBI taxonomy): Eukaryota > Metazoa > Chordata > Actinopteri > Centrarchiformes > Percichthyidae > Gadopsis > Gadopsis marmoratus. The sequence continues at coordinate 5,431 of JAVQJF010039209.1, read as the reverse complement.
AACCATCATAATCATAGTACAAAACCATGAACTAATTAGATGTTCATGTGAACAAAGTGTTAATTGTTGTAGTTGTGTAATGACTTTGTACTGTACAACTGCATGTACTTATAACAAGTGCTAAAATACAAAACAACAAGAAAGGCATCTTTAAGGCACTGCCCTTGATCAATTTTTTCATATACACTTGCTACAGTATTAGTGACATACATGTCTTTGTTGTGCTAAAATAATATCATTGTAGACTACCTCAGGACTCATTGGCCTGGTAATACTTACAAGCAGCATGCATTTTGACTTTAAAATATACAGATGTCTTAAGCCTTCAGTATTTGTACTAGTGTTTGTAGTTTGCACTGTATAGATCACAGTCAATATCAATGAGCATACTCACACTGCATTACTCAGGCTGGTGTCATGTTGGATACCGGTATATTTACATCTGTCCAGCAGAAAGGGAGAGAAGGAAACAGAGATATTCTCAGTTCATAGACACCAGCAGTTGACCTTTCCTCTCACTGTTGGTATCAACCCTTCAAACATGGTACACACACACACACACACACACACACACACACACACACACACACACACACACACAGACACACACACACACAAACGTGGAGAAAAAAAAAAACACAAAGCAATAATGTGGAAATGTTAACAGTTTACAATTAAAAATGTGATTTATGTTCCGTGCAGCTGTTAAATGACACTGCGGCCCAACAATATCGATTTCCATAGCATTAGCATAATAGTTTTATTGTGGTATAATTACTAAATAAAAAGGCTCCTACCTGGCAAACCGTACTGCGTATCAGAGACTCTTAAACGAGCAAAATGTTGCCTCACACAAGTAACATGGGTCAATTGCAGCCGGGGATAGTCGGGGGTAATGATTAGATCATTAAAATTTAGTCTATGCTTCACAGAGCATAGAGAAAATTAACTTCCCCCCACCAAGCTCATTTTTCTGCTGAACATGAAATAATGATTTTCTGCCAGTATAATTACAAAGCTAACATCTGATAGAGTCAGCATCCAGGGGGGATTATCACATGCATGAGTATTAGACCTCATTACCAGCTTGACTGCAAAATTATTACATCTTGTAATTGGATGGCGAGATTTATACACAGATTGGGCCAGGGTTCCTCGGTAAGATTGTAATTACAGGCTTCGCTGGTTCGCTACTTATCACACTGCGTGCAGGAGGGAGGAGGGCCGAAAAACAAGCAGAGAGGAGGGAAAGGAAGGACCGTTTCATTAAGCAGGGCTCCCCTATCAATGGCAAAATGGCGTCGTGGCCAGGCTGCGCGGACGGCTGGGGCGAGTGGGTAACATCTTCCCTCTCTTTCTCTATTTATGAGGCCAAACAGTGGAGGTGTTTGCCGAGGGGGGGTGCAAAGGGGCATTTATTATTACCAGGGTTCCTCTCCCTGACAAATGGGATTTCATTTATTTAACCTCTGCTGATCTGTTCCAGTGAAACGTATAAACAAGCCATCCGTTTTTTTACGACCGCCGCAGAGTCAACGCCTCAATTATCTAAAGGCTAACTGAGTGTTAAAGTGAGCCATCTGCCAGTGAGAAGCCCATTGATTTAATTTGCCTCGTGGATTTACCCCGTACAATGCAACCGAAGGGTCCCCACTTTGTGCCTATAGAAAAAGAGGCGACAGATACATATACCCCTCACTAAACTTGAGTTCGGAGAGAGTGGCCAGGGGGTGTTTGTGCGCATGCAGTTGTTGCCACGTCACCACGCACTCCACCTGAATGCACATGTACTTCTACTACACCTCATATTCTTCTGTGAAATACAAGTGGGATGGAGAGAGAGAGAGAGAGAGAGAGCGAGAGAAAGAGAGAGAGAGAGAGAGAGAGAGAGAGAGAGAGAGAGAGAGAGGAGTTAAGGGAAATCAATAACTGGGCTTAAATTTGACCAGGAGGATGCCCTGCCAATGGAGGGGACACCTTTGTTCTCCTGTAGCCAGCTAATCTCTGCATGCATGCTGAAGGACTATTGACACAGTATGTGTGTGTGTGTGTGTGTGTGCTCGTCTATGTGAATTTGTATGCCTGTGTTGTCCATGCATATATTTCCCCCAGTACCTGATTGGATAGTATATGAGTAGTATCTGTAAGCATGTGTGTGTGTGTGTCTGTGTTTGCATCCTGGAGGGCTCCTTTGCAGTAAATTTTATAGTCGGCCCCACACACTAATCAGTGTGCCAGCAGTAATGGAGTTGTTATTGGAGTCCATTACAAAGACCCAGGTTGGATCAATGCTGGTATCAGTGTTCACAGATGCAGCTGGTTCCACCCATACAGACACAGAGATTCAGAAGGGTGTGTGTGAGAATGCCTGTGTGTGTGTGTGTGTGTGTGTGTGTGTGTGTGTGTGTGTGTGTACCATGAGGCATCTAGCTAATACTACTCATATTATATTACTCATTTTTGATCAAATTATATAATACAACATATCATTTTGGAATCAAAATCCTAAGTAATCTTAGGACAATTTCTTATTATTAAGTAATATTTATAAGGTTGTGATTAATGTTTTGACTGATCACAACAAACAAACTCTTCTTCTTCTACTGCTGTGAAGTAATTTCACTAAATGCTGGAAGAGCTATACATATAATCTCAGTAAACCAGTTACAAAATCCAATCACAATGCAAAATCCTTCATGGGGTGGAGCTATACTGTAGGTGTTGTGTTACACAGAATACGTGCTGGAAAATGATTCGACATTTTCCGTGACTAGTTTACAGCAGCATGGCCACCACATTCAGCCAATAATCACCTGCTGCTAGCACTGTGAGTGTCATTGGCAAGCAGATGAGAGAAAATCCCTTCAAGTGACATTCAATCCCTTATTGAGCAGCAGCTAAAGAACACATGGCTCGCTCTGGACTGTTGAACCTGTGTGTTGACTCTTGTGCACCTGCATGTGCACACTGCGCACAGGTACAGCATCGCTAAAATACTTCCGTGCTCCATTGTCATGTATAATTTAACTTACCTTTATATAAATAATATAAAAAGATAAAATATGCACATAAAATATAAACTATATAAAATTTCAAGTCTAAATCCAAAATGGTAATCTGCAAATTTACAATGTTAATCATGTTATTTGAATTCTTATACACCTAATTAGTTACTCTGTGCTTTAATGCCTTTGCAAGTACAATTTTCCACTCTATTCAATTAGACAACTCATTTTGTTTACTCTATTCTCTTTTTCTCCCCATCCTTTCCTCTCTTTCTCACTCTTCCTGTTTTCTTCTCCCTCTATCATTTACACTGGGATGTATCCCTAGCACCCCCCCCCTTTACCCTGCCTCAATTATTCATTATCCTTCTCCCCCTCCCTCCCTCCCTCCTACAGCCTTTCCTTCTCCCCACTCTTCACTCCTTCTTTCCCTAATACTTTTTTATATTTTTCTCTCTATATCATATCTACTTCTTGCTCCTCTGTTTTCCCTCTCCCCACCCCTTGTCCTCCCCCTCCCGCTCTCCCGCCATCTTTGTTTCCCCAGAGTCACTCATATGGTATTTAAGTGGAATGGGGCCCATTAACCCTGCCAGCTTGTGTCTCTTCTCTCCTCCATTGATCAGAATGCACACTGGAGATATTTTATTACTGCTGGTTGTGGGGGACTGACACAGCCGTTTTGGCAACACTTCATTTTAAGTCATGATGGAGCGGGATTGCGTTGGTGTGTGTGTGTGTGTGTGTGTGTGTGTGTGTGTGAATGAATATAGGACTGGGCACAGATTGGAAGGAAAGTTGTTCCCCAGGGAACTATCAGAGGGAATTATGGCTGGCTGGAAATGGCTGCTAAATTGAGATTTTCTTTTCTTTGTTTATTAGTTTGTGTCTAGATTAATTGTATCAATAACTTACAGATTTCCTTGAACATCTGTAGCAGTTTGTTATTTCCTCTTCCTTAGACGAAGTGCTGTGTGTTTAACTTTTACTTCCAATGAGTTAAAATATTGTGATAGCATCTTTATTCTCACTTTAGCTAGTAGTCGAGAATCCCATATGGATTTTTTTATTTATTTAATTTTTATTTTCATTTTCAGCCTGTTGACTAGACTCATGTAGTTTAAAATACAGCTCTGGAAAAATTAACAGAACACTCCAAAGTTCATTTTACTCAAACGCATACCTATAAATAGTAAAACCAGAGAACTGATCATTTTGCAGTGGTCTCTTAATTTTTTCCAGAGCTGTAGATTCAGATATTGCGCCAACCGTGAATACATTTCAAAAATGTTCATACAAACAACCTAATCCAGCAAATGTCTGTCCATATTTGCCTTATATTCCAGCCACGCATATTGACAAATATGTCAGCTTATTTGGGGGGTTCTTTGCAACCAATGTCTTCAATCATACACTTAGTTGCTAGTTTATTTTGTACATGTATTTACAGCAATCTACTCTCAATAGATAAAATTATAAAATATTAGAAGTATATTGTCATACAATTCCACAGCACCATGAACAGCAGCCTCCAACATGATCATGAAGTTAAATCAACCCATTTCTAAAACAGTATTGACAGCAGGGCTGTTGAATTTGATTGCATTAGTTTTGCTGGGTGTAACTAATAAATTGGCAACTTTTGAAAGCAACATACAGCTAACTGCACTATGGAGACAAATGTCATATTTAGTGTGACTGCTGATTCAGCAGCATTCCCACTCTTGTTATCCTGTTCTTTATTATTCACGCTACTTCTTATTCTTCCGTACGTTTTTTGAAACTTTTCAACACCTTCATACTTTTAGCTACAGAAACCATTCAACTATCAAAATGTTCAGCTCTTTGAGGACATTTATTTAACATGTAAGTTGCTCGACTTTGAAATGCTACTGCTGCCACATACTGCCAGTTACATTTCAAGCTTAAACTGTTGACACAACGGTCAGCTATCAAAGTTGTATTCAACAGTTTTTGACATCTTTTACAGTTTTTGACTTATCACAGTTATGTTTTTATGCTTTTTTCAGCCCTTCTGAGTCTTTTACGTGAGTGCGTATGTGAACCACAGTTTGCTTGATTCCAACCTGTGACTGAGTCACAAACCTGCTCCTACCTTTTGGCTTCCGTCGGGATTCGAACCCACGATCCGTTGCCAGATCTCCAACCGGAGAACCACTGAACCATCTTCAGCGCTGATCGACACAAAGACAAAAGAACATCAGAGAGTTCAGCTCCTGCAAAGAACATTTACACTGAAGCCTGAGATCAGATGTGTGTATGTTCCTTCAAAACTACAACTACATTTCAAATATTCCACATCAGTCAGACATTATTGAAATTATTCTCTGTCTCTTTCTGCAGAAATGTAACAATGTTGAGCTATTTAAGGACAATTATGTTTCTTTTTTTTTTTATTTCCATTT
>JAVQJF010039202.1:0-12126 GCA_036023855.1 Gadopsis marmoratus | reverse complement strand
TCTTGCATGTTGTGTGTGCAGAATGTGAAATAACGCAAACAAGGTCAATGGCTGGAGCCAATCCCAGCTAACGTTGGGCGAGAGGCAGGGAAACACCCTGGACTGGTCGCCAGTCAATCGCAGGGCAGACAAACAGACATTTAGGGGGCACATTCACACCACATTGACACACCGATGGGGACACAGTTGCCATGCTGCCTCCACCGGGGGCAACTCGGGGTTCAGTGTTCTTGCCCAGGGACACTTCGACATGTGGACAGCGGGAGCTGGGATCGAACCACCAACCCTGGGGTTAATGGACGACCACACTATCCTCTCAGCCTCAGCCGCCCCTTCCCAATGGCAAATGATGGTTTTAATCATTTTAGCTTTGTTTTTATAAAACGTTAACATTTTTACCAAACCTTTGACTGTGAGTGTTTGTGCTGTGATGGCTCAGGCTCTGTACATTAGAGTTGTGTGGGTGGAAATTAGAAAAAACTGTGACATGTAAACTGTGTATTGGGTCACATTAGCATTGGTGAAAAAAACAACCACATAATTAAATGATATTATAGATATTTTGCTTGCTACTATATACCAACTCAAACTAACCAGAGGGCCTGGTATTCTTATTTGTGTACAGTGCTCCGTTTCAAAATCCTTTTTTTCTTTACACATTGGTTGGTATCTATTGTATAAAAGCCATAATGCCCTTGAGGACATTTATTCATTGGGATTGACTTTCCCTACTGTGATTGGTACCCTGATCAAATCGGATGCCAAAAACTACCCATAGGCAAAATTGCAATGTAATATGTAATTAATTGCATTCTTCTTAAAATACATGAAAAATAAATAAATAAATGCTATTTCTACCATTGAGTCAAATACAGTGGGAGCACTGTGTGTGTGTGTGTGTGTGTGTGTGAGCTTGGTTGCAGAGGAATAAGAGAAAGGGAAAATGTCAAGGAGGGAGGACAGAGAATGTTTTCATAGGGAGCAAGCTGGAGTTGGTAGAGAGGAGGGGGAAAGGGGTTAGGGGTCCATCGTAGACACATGGGCAAAGTAAATAACATTAATGCTTATCGATTCCATCTAAAATACAGTTATTTATTCAAATGACCAAACCAGCACTTTGGAAGTCCCACACTAATATGGCTCCATAGCAATAACACTTGTCATTACATTGGAACGCTGGACTAATACACTGCTATGGGTGATTTTTCCTACATTTTCTTTTATCAGAAAATGGTTCAGGTCACTTAGACTTAAAGATAGAAACAGATTACAGGCTATTGTAAAAGTGTGTAGCAGAATTGCAGGAATAGCCTTAAAGGAGCTCCATCATTTACATAAAGTTAGGTCCTTGAAGAAAGCTTTTGGGACAAGAATTCTTTTGTTCCTGCTGCCTTGGGCTTGTTAAACAGCTGTGACGGTTGCTGTGCCATTGTCAATTACTATTTTTGTTGTTTTTGTGCCGTGTTGCTGGCTGTACTCCAATTTGCCCCTTGGGGACAATAAAGGTATCTTTGACCTTTTGAACCTACATACGCACTTTATACGCACATTTATGCTAAATCTAAATTTGCTTCCTTATGACAGGATAATAGTTGTTTCATATTTCAAGGAAACCTTTAATAAACTACAATCAGGTCCAGAGGTATTTGGACAGTGACACAATTTCTGTAATTTTGCCTCTTTACACCATCACAATGGATTTGAAACAAAGCAATCAAGATGTGATTGAAGACTTTCAGCTTTAATTCAAGGAGTTCAACAAAAATATCACATTAACCGTTTGAGAATTACAGCTGTTACTGCTCCTGTTATTAGTATTACTATTATTGTATTGCTGCTACTATTATTTTTATTAATGTATGTATTTATGTATTAATGCTACTACAACTGCTTTACATCTGTATGTGGAGCTGTACTGTGAGTTCTCTTTCTTCCTGCTCTCACTCTCTAGTTTTGCAGTTCTATTCTCTTTTAGTGCCAATATGTTTTCCGTTCTGACAGACTCGTATGTTATTTTAGTTTCTGTTCTTTCAATAGATATAAATAACCTGTTCAAACAGCAAGAAGAGCTCTCATCTGTTGTCCAGGCAAAAAGGCCAATTACACTGTCACCTCCGAATAAAAGAAAAGGCTTTCCAGTTCTCTCCAGTTCTTGTCACTGATGTGCAATCAAGTGTTTACACCACGACAGGCACACACACGCACAAACAAACAAGTGCATGTGAATACATACACAGATCAGCCATAACATAACACCTGCCTAATGTTGTGTAGGTCCCCCTTTTGCCACCAAAACAGCTCTGACACGTCGAGGCCTGGACTCCACTAGACCTCTGAAGGTGAGCTGTGGTATCTGGCACCAAGACATTATTTCAATTCAATTCAATTTTATTTCTATAGCGCTATATTATAACAGAGTTATCTCATAGCACTTGTTAATATAGAGCAAGTCTAGACCAACTCTATATGTATAGACCCAACATTTCCACCATGAGCAGCACTAGGAGACAGTGGCAAGGAAACACTGCCTTTTAACAGGCGGAAACCTCGAGCAGAACCAGGCTCTGGGCGGGCGTCATCTGCCTTGACTGGATGGGTAGAGAGAGAGAAAAGATAGAGAGAGAGAGGGGGGGGGCGGGTTGAGTGAGTGAGTGAGTGAGTTCAGTGCATCATGGGATGTCTCCCGGCAGCCTAGGCCTATAGCAGCATCACTCTGACAGAAGCTAATTGAATCTAACAGTGAGACAAATGCAGCACCAAGGCTGTCATTATCAACGTCCACATGAATATTAAAATCACCTACAATAATTACTTTATCTGTTTTAAGAACTAAACCTGATAAGAACTCAGAGAATTCAGATAAGGCTAACATATTCATCATGACACAGCCAGGTTTCAGTAAGACAGAATAAATCAATATGATAGTTTGATATTAAATCATTAACTAGTACAGCTTTAGATGACAGATCTGATGTTTAAGAGTCCACATTTAATTCTCCTATTTTGTTGCACTGGTGCAGTGGTGGTCTTTATTTTGAGTATTTTTTATACTGTTTCCATATATAGCTCCTCCTCTGTTTACTAATGTTTTAATTAATGTAAGTGGTGGGGGGGCAGACAGCCTCTCTATGGAGTTTAGGGAGGGTAACCGTGGAAGCACAGAGAAGCGTATAGGACTGCAACTCTGTCTCCTGGTCTCAAATGAAAAACGGGAAGGCAAATTCAAAGATCCGAGATCCTTACCACGTGTTGTGGCAAAAACCTTTGGCCTGAGTTGGTGCCAGAAATCATTTTGTTACATAAGTCAAATTGTTTTATCCTCTAAACAGTGGCCATTTTGGGACACAGAATCAGCTTATAGGCTCAGCACCTATAGTGTCAGACCGGGCTCAACTTTCGTAAGTCTAGGTCGTATTATTTTCAGCTCCTGCTGTACTAAGGCTCAGCTGTGCAACTCAGAGGAATAAATTATGATTAAACTAAAGAAAAAAAAACAACACAACGAAACAGAAAAACTAAACATTTTTGAAAATGCCCCACAGTGGCCCATGTTGTTCAAACTCTGTGGTTTGGGTCATATTAAAACTACAAGTTGATATGCAAGAAAATGCAGTCATTTTTTTTAAATCCGTAACTGTGTAATATTGTAGGTAATAAATATCTTACTGCACTATAAGTCTCAGCAGGTCAGGCTGTGACTGGATCTCCTGGATGGCATACAGCTCCTTCAGACTGAACTCCTCCCCTCCAGAGTGACCTTCATCTGACCCTCTTGACCCCTGACCCGACTTGGACAGCTGACCTACACATTAAGAAGAAATAACACCTTATTGCTCTGTTACACAAATAAAATATAAAATGGCTCCACATAATTAATCAAGTCCAACTTAAAAAATAAAATAAAATACACAAGCTTGAATACCTTTAGTATTACTGACTGAAGTGGCTTCAAGGTAGAGGAGAAACATACACTGATCCTTATTCCCCCGGGGAGTGCCTGCATACAAACAGGAAGTGAGAGTTTGTGTGTGTGTGATTTGTTTGTGGCCACGGTGAAAGTGGTTGCGAAGGCAATTCTTTACATTTTATTACTGTAACTATCAATAAGAGGCCAAAGCGTACTCCCACCGCAGTTAGAATGTGTATGTGTTTCAGTGTTTGTACCATCGTTGGTAACTCTAACTATTCCCGTCACAGTAACAGTGTCTCCAGGGACGCAGCTGTCACAGAGGTCGGAGGTCAGTTGACACTCCACGGTGCGCGGTATTCGTCCAGTCTCCCTCTGCTCGCCGCCCATCAACTCCTGCACCCTGAAGCAGTGCAAAAAACTCATTTCAAATGATGTAATAAAATGGTGACTAAGGTTTGGTGTCTTCTGATAGCTCTATTGTATACATAGGCATAAAATATAATTACTTGATGATCTGCCAGTCTACAGTGTGAGTAAGAGGGGAACTCCGGCTGGGGGCGAAGGAACGGCTGCGACAGTCAGGCTGGCTACACTAGGTGACAAAAGACATGTACACACACACACTAAAATAGCTGAAAGGATATTGTATGTATGTATACAGTATTACTTGTGTATACTAAGTTAACAGAAAAGATGTTGCAGGGAAAAAGTGAGCTGGAACTTAGTGTGAGCAGACCTTGGTGGGTGTAGCGTATTTCCCATGCTGCAGTGGCAGAGACAGCATGTGCGAGCAGGCCAGACACCTGAAGGCCATCCTCGTACACAGAGGTCTGATGTTGCTCACTCTGACCACTGTTCCCCTCACACACACCAACCGTCCGAACACACTGGCACGCAACGTCCGCATTGGAGTCAACGGTTCATAGTTATACAGCCTGTGAAAAAACAAGTTACCTTCATTTATGGTCGGCAGTTGTACAGGTCTCAGGCAAACAAAGGATTGTGCTTCACTGTGTGCATTACCTGGCGCTAATGTGAGGGATGTTGATTGGTGTAGCAACAGGAAGCTCTTCCCCTTGCAGCTCAGCAGCCTGTTTCTCTAAATCTATAGTCAACACCTGAAAAACACACACCATTATTCTGGTATTTGAGCTCTCAGTGGAGTCGATCCATGCTTTGCCTCTTAGGAGACATCATAGATTAAATTTAGAGTTCTCTAGTTTTTAGATATATAGATATATAGATATATATATATATAATTAGATACATTATGTGAAAAACAACATGCCATGAATTCATTTTCAGTGTACTTTTTCATATAAAGCATTAATTTATCAAAAGGCTTTTCAGTATTTAACTATGGAGTTATATTTGTGTCTCTTTAATTCAATCAAAAAATAGGTTTGAGAGCAAAAATATCCACACTGCAATCAATGTATTGCAAAAAAGGTTTTGCTTGCAAAAAAATCTAAACATTTGCACATACATCATATGTATACATGAAAGGCTGTAACTTGCAGATGACAACATCTGTGTGTGCGTGTGTACCTGATGAATGGCCAGTCCCAGACAGTTGAGTATCACCTCTGGCTGTTCCTTCAAGTCTGTGGTCAGATCAGGAAGCGCTTCATGCACGGTTTTGTCTCCAGTCAAATCTGCATAATCCACCAGAACACTGCCCTGACGCTCAATCTCATCCTGTGTACAAACACACAAGAACTGTCCTTTTATCTGACACAGGAAACATTTAAAAGTCAAAAGTTGCATCTGTCATAGATAGATACATAGACAGACTACACCGATCAGCCATAACACTCAGCCAGCATGGGCACCCTGAGCGTCCCCATACACAACAAACTGTGATGCTATGTGTGTTCTGACACCTTTCTATCAGAACCAACATTCACTGTTTCAGCAGTTTGAGCTACAGAAGCTCTTCTGTTGGATCGGACCACACGGTCCAGCCTTCGCTCCCCACATGCATCAGTGAGCCCATGACCCTGTCGCCGGTTCAGCGGTTCTCCTTCATTGGACAACTTCTGGTAGGTACTGACCCCTGCAGACCGGGAACAGCCCACAAGAGCTGCAGTGTTGGAGATGCTCTGACCCAGTCGTCCAGCCATCACAGTTTGGTTCAGTTTGGTTGAACATTGAAACTGAGTTATGTTTCTCAGCAAATTCAAATTCAGTCAAATGATGTTCGATCACAGTCACACTAAGCTTTGTCACGGCAGTAATGTCAAGGATGTCATCACTGGTCCAGCGTTTCGTTCCAGGCACTGAAATCCTTCCTACTGTGTCTCAGCTTGTTGTGACTAACAGGTCTGTGTACGTCTTCCACCCCGTAGCCCATAAAAGGGCAGAGAGCTCATTCTTGATCACTGAAAATCTTGCATAAGTGCGCTGAACAACACTGTTACTGTTTATCTCTCCATCGCTGGAGGAGTTGGCAGCTGGACCTCTTCTCTGGGACGCGGTGAAACGGAGCCTTTTCCTGGACGACGATGATGACTTATCGTTCCATGTGTTATTAGCGAGAGATTACAAACACAAAAACATCCGGTTTTCGCTGCAAAGAAAGACTGACATATGAACATAACAGTGAATCATAATCACTGTAAATGTGGCCAACTGTAAAAAGTATCTCTCCCTCCCCCTCTCAGAGAAGATGATTATGGCTCTAATATTCAGGCTGGATGGATCGACGCTCTGCAGCTCTTGTCATCTCGTCTAAACGCGGATCCAGACAAGGACCAAGAAGGATCTTCCTGAGCTTTTTTTGTTTTGCTGCTGTATATTTTTATTCTTTTAAGTAAGTAACTGACATTGTTTATATGAACAGCCACCGCAAACCATCATGAGGTTGTGTGGTGGTATATCAGGGGGAGTTTATTTATTTGTTTATCTTAAGGATCCCCGTCAGCTGGTGCCATAGCAATCAGCTAGTCTTCCTGGGACATACAATACTTAACACATGATGTGTTGAACCTTAAGTGCATTAATATACATGAAATCAATAAAAATATGCTATTTAAAAATAATAAGATTTATACAACTCATGTGAAACAAAACATGAGTATATGAGTTATTAGCCAATATTGGCAGAAGCCTGGCTGAGCACGATGATACTGCACTGTACTGTACTATATTACACCTTACTGTACTATACTATACTGTACTGTACTATACTATACTGTACTGTACTATACTGTACTGTACTATACTGTACTATACTATACTGTACTATTCTGTACTGTACTGTACTATACTATACTATACTATATTACACCTTACTGTACTATACTATACTGTACTGTACTGTACTATACTATACTATATTATACCTTACTGTACTATACTATACTGTCCTATACTAAAAGTAGTATACTATACTAAAGTAGAAGTACAAGTACCTCAATGATAGACCTTTCATTCCACCACTGCCTGTAGCTTCATTTCATCCATCATATAATAAACAGTAAACAGTGAAGACTGTTATGTAATAAAAGGCCAATATCAGTCTGTTGATGTCACCATGTTTGGGATCAAACCTTAATAAGGAGGTTGCAGTACAGGTCTGCAGTACCTTTGTGATATTGATCATGTAAAAACATGACAACACACAGAACAAAGGAGAAGAGATGGACTTTCTTTATAAACAGCATAAAGAGAACACTTGTGTGCATATGGAGGTTTTCATGCCAGTGCGATGTGCCTGTGTGACATGGTGAGGGGAAGAGTAGGCGGGTGGGTGAATACACAGCATATTTGGGCGGTGTGTGTGTGTGTGTGTGTGGCTGAGAGCAGCGTTGAAGTGCACTTAACGGGCTGGGGGGGGCGATCAGGACCCCCAACGCCCTGCAAGAGTGAGTCAGCCTGCACTACAGGCCTGCAGTCCTGATGTTTCAGCACCGAACGCACAGTTAACAGATACACAATAATATACACTAACAAACACACGGTAAATATATGACAACGTGCACTTAAAGCATCACCGTGCAATACTCTCCATATGCATCCTTTGAAATATCACTGAAAGGTTTGTACCAATCTGCTATTGGTACAAACGTGCAAATGTTTTAAGAGGGAATTTATGATGCCCAGCCGGCGTCCCGCTGTGCAAACTGTGCAGATTTTGCGCCGATACCGCGCGCTCACTTCCAGGGCGCGTGGTGTAAATCACAGGAAGTGGCCGGCAGCGGGGGTCAAATCTTTTAGGCTTTCGTCACAGCCCGTGTGCATCGGCTACAGCTTCATCATCACCAGTGCGCAGACACCTCGGCGCTGCTGCCAGTTTATTAAAGTGAGCTGAATTGAGTGTGATGTTCTCCAGGCTGTGGATATAAACCCGAGGTGAGAAAGTTTAAAGGACGCTTTGTTCTCCCGCTCGGATGCAAAGCACAGCTGTGAGCCTCGCTGCGAACACGGACACACACACACCAGGAGCGTCACATCACCCTTGTTTCTATGCAACACTAAGTTTGACAACAAGCTGAAAGAAGCTATCTGATTAGCTTGATCTAACCTGAAGTGATAAAAGGGGAAGAAGCAGAAGTTGGAAATAGACAGGGGAAGATAGTGATTGCTGTTTTGCTCGTGAGGAGAGCTGACCTTAAAACAACCTCCTGAGAGGTTTTCCTTGCATGCTGCATCCTGAACCGAGGATGCATGTAAACATTTATTTATTTGTATCGTCTCATGTAGTCAGTGTCCTTATGTGCTCTCGCTGTTCCACCTCACAGCTCCACATGTTATTTGTTTGGGCTGAAAGGTTTAAAATGGTGCTTGAGCAACACAACACACAACTAAAGAATGTGTCAGACGCTGAGTTTTTGATTTGCAGCTCAGGTGGACGACACGCTGTGTAAAATGTGTACGTGTAGCTCCAGAGTGAAAGTTGTCATTCTCCATCACTGTCTCCCCTCAGTTCACGTCATCGCTCCACTGGCATATCATAAAATCAGCAAATGATTTAAAGACAAAGCAGGAGACTATATAACTGCACATTATTTATTTCATTTTCACCTGATTGCTAGTTTAGCTCTGTGTTGCGACCCAGTCAATTACATACTTTACAAACCGTTACCTCAGCTCCTTCTCCATTTCCTCATCTTGGCCAACGGCGTTTAGAGGCCCGAAGATGCTACTGACTCCTCCTCTGGCCCCTAAAGGTCTCGATACAATTTGCGATTTTGGGGTTGTCTACGATGAAAGTTGACAATCGGGAGAAAAATGTGGTAAAATCGGTGGCCCTAGACATGAAATCAGCACCGTTTTTGTGTGTGTAGATGTTGCCATGGTACACAAAACGCTTACGCGAAAATGTTTTTGATGCAGACACAACAGACAGCGGCAGGACAGCAGACCAAAAACATTAAGATTAGTTATTTAAACTGACATCTCTCTGTGGTCCCATTATGATTTGTGATTTTGGTTGACGTCACCCCATGCATGAGTCAGTGTAGACTGACTCGGCCTTAGCGTCCTAATTTTTATTCTGACGCTGAATTTTCATAATGTTACACCAGGTTTGGCAGATTGGACGCAGCACTGAATGTTGTTTGGTCACGGATGCAACATTTTAGAGGTGTCTCCATGTTTAAAGCTCTTACTCACCTTCCTCTAGTTGACTGTCTTTCTCTTGACTGAGTCAGACATTTTTCTCAAGTCAGGACTTTAACTGGCGTCAGTTCCTCTTTGACTCGTTTTGCCTTCGCCTGCAGCAAAACTGCATCCATCTGGCGTCATTTGCATTGTCCTACTGACAGTGCATGTGTTTGCGCTACCTCTAAATGTGGTTTCTCAGTGGATTTGGACGTAGTGTAAAAATTAGATTGTCGCTGTGGAGGGTGGGAGCCAAACTCCAGGGATGGAATAACCATCTTCACTTTGATTCTGAGCACATGTCAAATAGCTGTTTTTAAATGAGGTTGTACTCGTCTCAGATTGCAGGATCACTAATAGATGCGAACCACTCCCCACCCCCCCATCCCCCGTGGAGCTGATTACATGATTGTGATTGGCGTAGGTGAGGTGTTGCTTTTGCAATTGCTGTTATTAGCGCAAGGTGTTTACTTGGCCTGCGTTCTGGGAATGCCTCTCTCTGTGGGTGCCGCTCGGGGACTCTTCTGAGAACTGGACAGCTCGCGCTCCGTCTGACCAGAAGGCCGTGACGCACTCATCTGTGACACCGCTGAATCACCGGTTCCCTGTTCCTGGATCTGTGAAATCTCATCCTACCCCATCATCGCGGCTCCTGCGCTGCTCCACGGCCTCGCATGTCCCAGCGTGGACCAACGGCAGGAGAAATCCCTCCCTTTCCCTCTGACTTCACCTGAGCTGAGGGTGATGCTGCTCGTCTCGTCTCTGTTTATGATACACTGGCACGCTGCAGAAAAGCAGAGAGAGGTGGCCCTTTGGAAAGAATAAACCACAGAGAGCTGAGAAAAACACAGCATATATCTACGTATATACATACAGATCTCTCTTTCAGTAACCTGAACCTGGTTTTGGGGCAGCTGCTGAAACCACTGATGCTGTTGTTCTTCCTGGGAGGATAGTCTCTTAAATAACTAACAAGGCAGGAAAACGTGCAGGTCGGATATTTCTGAATCAGAATATTATCTACATGTTGAAACTAACATCCCCACATTGCTGATCCAAAACACATGTCCTGCATCAGTAATTGCCAGTACCTGGAATTTGGATTTAGTAGCACCTCCTGAACAGTGACAAAATGTATGCTCAGGGACTCTGAAACAGGTGGAAACACAAGCAGAAACTGTGACGCTAAAGTTCCTGTAGTGGAAAAGGCCTAATACAGTATTAAAACTGCTACAAATAAAGAGTCAAAAAAGCAGTGGGCTGAAGCGAATGTGACGTCTGGCCTCCCTACTCCTCCTTTGGTCCGTTCTGCTTCTTTTGCCATCAACGTATCACCTCAGGAGTAAACGGACCCGCAGGCCGCTGCAGCAGCTCTCGGCTCACCGGCAGATGCAGATGTGCCAGCAATCAGAGCAGAGAGGAGCGGCGTTGTCGGCAAAGCGTTCAGAGCCGAGCCGTGGGAGGTCAAATGCCTGTCTAACATCTGTCAGTCATCCTCCAACGAGCCGAAAGCTGACGGCACCTCGCTGCCTCCATTAGTCTGCCTCCCACATCACCTACAGCTACAGCTGCTGTACCTGCCAGCTGCTCCACAGCCGGCAAGATGCATCTTTATCTGCAAAGCTGCTAATATTGTATTCTTCCTTTAGTGAAGGGGTCTTAAAAGTGCATTTTCTCAATCAGCTTCTTACTGCGAATAATGGGATCCAACACGAACGAGCAGATTAGCTGAGCGCTGAGTGAAGAAATAATGCCTATTGTTGCTTATTTAGTCATGAATATTTAATGTTGCAGAAAAATACTTATGGTTTGAAGCCATGCTCTCGTGGTACATGCCAAATATATATATTATTTTAATGAGCGTTTTTGATTATTCATATATCTAAGTCCCTCTCCCCTTTCTCTTCCTGTAAAGTGTTTTTGATGACTCATCCTGCACTCGGGGGCATATACATAAATTATGTGCAATCAAATGTGATTCGGAGGAACCAGCAAACCTCTCTCATCTCACAGAGATGTGGAAGAAACAGAGTGAAACAAAGCAGAACTTTCCTTGAAACCTTGTTCAAAATCCCACTAGCGTTTGTAACGCTAATAACCTTTCTCACCCGTGTGTCAAGGATGGATCGTGTGGTCCACTCCATATGTTTAGATAGAGCAATGAAGGAAACACTGATGAGAGTTTCAGGCTAATGGAACAGAGGCTAGTGGAACAGAGGCTTGAGGAACAGAGGCTTGAGGAACAGAGGCTAATGGAACAGAGGCTAATGGAACAGAGGCTTGTGGAACAGAGGCTTGAGGAACAGAGGCTTGTGGAACAGAGGCTTGTGGAACAGAGGCTAGTGGAACAGAGGCTTGTGGAACAGAGGCTTGAGGAACAGAGGCTAGTGGAACAGAGGCTTGTGGAACAGAGGCTAGTGGAACAGAGGCTTGTGGAACAGAGGCTAGTGGAACAGAGGCTTGAGGAACAGAGGCTAGTGGAACAGAGGCTTGTGGAACAGAGGCTTGAGGAACAGAGGCTAATGGAACAGAGGCTAATGGAACAGAGGCTTGTGGAACAGAGGCTTGAGGAACAGAGGCTTGTGGAACAGAGGCTTGTGGAACAGAGGCTA
>JAVQJF010039193.1:0-14740 GCA_036023855.1 Gadopsis marmoratus | reverse complement strand
TCTCTCTCTACCCAACCGGTCGAGGCAGATGACCGCCCACCAAGAGCCTGGTTCTGCTTGAGGTTTCTGCCTGTTAAAAGGCAGTTTTTCCTTGCCACTGTCTCCTAGCTCTTGCTCATGGTGGAACTGTTGGGTCTATACATATAGAGTTGGTTTAGACTTGCTCTATATTAACAAGTGCTATGAGATAACTCTGTTATGATATAGCGCTATATAAATAAAATTGAATTGAATTGAATTGAAAGGCTTCATCTCACGATTATAAGTTTGAAATACTGCTGAATGTGGTAATGCTTTTTGAGATGGCCACTTAAGTCAAATTAAAGATAATCAGGAGTGGAGAAATAATCAAAACACCCTAGTTTTGTGGAGGCATCTTTGCTTAGAACTGAAATTATTAATATAACATAACTTTCTGCAAGAATAATTGTAATTTTACTTTGCCCCCTGAGGATGACCAGAGTGCAACCTCCCTGAACACCCCGTTTGCACTTTTGACTGGTGAAATCATAACAAAATAATTGTTGTAATTACCCTCAAAGTTACGAGAAAAATAACAGTGACCAGACACATCAGACAGTTAGTCACACGAGGACCAGACAGCAAGAGAGGGAGGCAGATCTTACTGTACCTGATCCAGGTGAAACTCTGTGGTTTGGGATTTCCTCCACTGACGCACCTCAGGGCAGCATTCACCAAACCAACGAACCAGTCGCCATTGTAGCCAGACACCTCGGCATGTGGAGGGACTGGGAGGAAGAACAATAAATTACCAGCTTTGTTCCGTTGAGGGAAGTGAGGGGGGAAAAAAGAGGCATTGTTTATTAAGGCTGAATATTCAGACTTTTGGCAGATGCAGTTATGAAGGACAGCTTCCAATGAATGCAACATTTTACAAGCGACCAAAAATATATTAACAAAGCCAAAGTTCAGAGTCACAGTACCCTGACAATATCCTGTAACCACAGAGTGATGATGTATTAGGTCTTAAGAAAGAACTATAATTTCTTTTCTGAATTAAATATGGTAAAGACATTTAGACACTGCAAGTCATACTGAGCAATACAGAGACGAATGTGAAGTGTAAGAGTGATACAGTACTTGTGAAGCCTCTTCCAGTTTTAACTTGATGTTGACAGTGATAAAAACAGGAAGTAGGCTGACACTATGAAAGTGCTACAAATGTAGAACCTTTTTTTTTTTTAGATGTATTCTTGTTGTTTGCATGTTTTGAATGTGTCCAGGTTTTTGTCCACGAGAGTTTTTTTCTGGATCAAGGGGCCAAGTCAAACCTTCATTTTCATAATGGTACACTGCATGTCTATAATTCTGATAAATACTCACAGTGCACCACCAGGTTGTTCGTGAGCCTGCGGGGGCCTGGTAAAGCCGGATGCCACACCAGACAATCCAGCTTCTTGCCATTCATGCTCCTCAGGGGGTGCAGGGAGTAGTGAGAGGAGACCGCCCCGTTGTCGTAAGAGCGATTGATGGACTGGCCGTTCAGGTCGGTGTCCCAGGAGACACGGGGAGGTGGGCGGGCTATGGAGCGACAGGAAGCGACCTGCCGGTAGGCCTGTCCCTCCTCCAGAATCACCGGGTCCAGGGAGGAGATAGGAATGGCTGGAGGAGGGGATTGTTACCATCAGAGTAAAGACAATGATGATACGTAAACAGACTTAGCAGCTATAACATTATATCCCAAACTTTAACTTTGATTGTTGCTTATTTAGTCAATAGGTTATTTAAATAAATTAGCTATTTATTGCTACATATAGAATTACATAAGATTTAAAAGTTTTCAAGGCCTTAAACTACTTTAAATACATACAATAATAAGTCATATATAGTTAACAGGTCATCCCAATTTACTCTTTGCATGGCAACAAAGTTCATTTTGTCATTGTTTTTTTCTTTAGCTGTGAGTTCATCCTATACGCCACCTCTACGTCAACATCTTGCATTCCCTGGTCTAATCAAAGTAAGAGATAAAATTGAATAATGAACCAATTACAATGTAGAAGCACAATATTTGGTTGTGTGGGATAATAATGTTGGAGAATATAATAAAATGGATTGAAAATCTAAGTAAACATTATTAGGAATTATTGTAATGAATTCCTTGGTAATATAAAATTACATTATGTTTCCTATGATGGTGATCATTACCTTATAAGGAGTGTAACAAATACTTACCTTAAGGTGTGAAAAACTACTGACAAATAATGTGATAAGAGTCGGCCTACACCTGCTCTATATGAAAGAGTGAGATAACTTTGTTATGATATGATGCTGTACAATTAAAACTGAATTTAATTTAATAAGTAAGTACAGACGGGTGACAAATTAAAGGAAAAACCTGAATAAATGAGTGGAGAAACATAACGAATGCAGGCTTATTCCACACAGGTGCACTGCATGGTACTATTAAGCAATTAACATCAAATCTCTGCGGCATGTGTACAAGTGCTGAGTAGGCCCAGTATGATTCTGATTTTGTATCAAGGTGGCAAAAGGAATGGATCTACGTGACTTTGAAAGAGGGTTCATTGTTGGGGCACGGATGGCAGGAGCAAAGACTGCTCATCTGGCTAGCGTTTTAATAGGTGCAGTGACATTTAGACCTACAGGAAAGACATCAGTCACCAGGGTCAGCAATTGGGTCGACAATGCACACACTTCGATGACTGTGATGCTTGTACATTAGCATCACAGCTTGTACATACAAGGAAAAAAACAGAACAGCAACTCTTCCTCAGGTGAGAACGTCAATGCAGGACGTGATCAGACTGTGTCAGCAAGAACAGTCCATCTACAATTACATGGAGAGGGATACTATAGTAGGGTTGCAATGCGCAAAACCCCTTATTACAAAGATGAATGCACATTTGAGAGTTCAGTGTTGCTAAAGCCATACATGTGGGGGGAAAAAGTGATGTGGTGAGATGAGTCATCCTTCATCATATTATCAGCCACTGCGTGTGTGTATCGTGACGGAAGTAGTCTCTACAACGATGACAAAAGATAGCACTCTCCACCACCATCATCAAGCACCAAATTAGGGAATATGTGTTCAATGGTGTTCCATTCTTCCAGCGGTGTTCCAGAGACTTGTAGAATCAATGCTGAGGTGCACTGAAGCTGTTCTGGTGGCACGAAGTGGCCCAACACCTTACTAAGACACTTTATGTTGGTTGTGTTCTTTAATTTGACGCCCATCTTGTATGTAGTTATTATTATGTGTTACTCATTATGCCGTAGAATACATGTGAATCAATTTTGACAAGCAAACCAATTCCCTTTGTTTACAACATACTAGCAGTCCTGTTGCTGCAGTGACAAACTTGACCAAGCTTATCTTTTTCTAATGTATGGCAGAGCTGCGAGGGAGACACTCACTCCACACAATGAGTGACATCTCGCTGTCGAAGTTGCCTGAGGGGAAGGTGTTGATATGGCAGACGAATTTCCCCTCATCCGAGACCTCTGTGCTCATGATGACCAGAGACGAGTCCAAGGTGGGTTCGCTGCTTTTGAAGCGCACGCGTCGAGACCACGTCCCAAATGCTACGGACACAGATGGAGAGGCAGAAATAAAGAAGGAAGAGAGACAGAGACAAAGGAAGAGAGAAATTCAGTCTAGCAAGATCTTTTGTCACTTTCAGTTCCACACACATGCTTGCACTCTTGCTTGAAATTGCTTTTGCATTCTGGTCGTTTAGTTCACTGTGTTATCCGGCACGCCCCACCACAATGGGTGTAAGATTCAATTCCTAAATCACCACAAATTTACCAAAAGCAAAGATACCAAAAAAGAAATAATGCAAAGATCAGAGTCTTGGCACCTTTCAAACATTCCTGTGATATAACAGCAACATTGTCAGGGTTTCTCAGAGTCCACTCTTCATTTAACACGTATAGATGGATTTGTAAACACTTGCCTTAAAGCTCTATTAGTTCTACAAACCAACACTTGTCAAGTCAAACTGACAAATCAGCTTATAACACCACTTGAGTGTTCGCTTGATGAAATCAGCATATAAGAGTGAGTGCTGTGATAAGGAGACATTTCTCATTCTAAGGAAAGGGGTAATTAGTGTGTGACGATATTCTTAAAGACATTTTTTTAGCATGTGGCAGAGGGTGTGAAGTGAGCTAGATTTCCACCAGAGCTCAGGCCACGGTGCCAACTGACCTGTCTGCCCATTAGTGTGATGTGCAATGATGATCTGCTCCTTGGTGGCATCAGGGTTTTCCTTATACCAGGTGACCTGCACCACCAAATTGCCCGCACTTGGCTGGTAGCGACAGGGCAGGAGGGTCTCTGCTTCTTCCAGGGAGCATATGGGATCGTTTGGAAGGAGCTCCAAAAAGTCTCCCTGTATCACTGTAACTAAAAGAGAAGAGAGCCGTTGAATACATCTGCTGAGCGTTCAAGAAATATAAGTGATATTGAGACAAAGATTCTACACCTGATATAAATCCGTCGTGAGTTCATGCAATTTGCTGGATGGATTAAGAAATATTTATCAATATGCACGCCAGTGACACTGAGATGAATCACTAAGTTTGAGTTCACAGTTTCCTTTGACCTACTGTGCAACCTGAACCTGTAGTTATTTAAAACTACAGTAGCTGTAGGAGAAAGAACTGGTTGGGAAATCGTCTCATTTGCTAATTTACACGTAAAACACTAGAAAAAGCTCTTCTTGCCAATTTGCTAACTTAAAAGGAGAGGAAGAAGCTAATATGACAAAGCATTGTGCACTTGCCACTGAAGAATGTGCTCTAGCCTTACTCATTTGGTCCAAGTTTTTACTTTGTCCTTGACCACTTGCGAGTATGTAGCACAGCCATTAACTCAGCCAGTGAGATTATTTGTTTCTAAAGATTCAAAGAAGTGTTACTACATGAGGCACGTGAGGCAGTAGGGCTAAGCAAAAAGGCTGTTTCCCAACAGACATAAATTGTGTTACATTAAAAAAAACTGAAGTGAAGTTAAAAACTACGCAGATTATGAAAAGCAGCTAACAGAGTGCTCCAGTTCACCATTTTGGTATGTAGTGCTTATTTGCTTCCTTGCCAAGTTTTAGATGAGAAGATGAGCTACCACTCTCATATATGTCTGTTGTATTTATAAATATGAATCTACAGCCAGCATTCAATTACCTTAGTTTAACACAAGGGGCTAAACAGCTAGGCTTGCTCTGTCTGAAGGTAACAATATCCACCTACCAGGACCACTAAAACTCACAAATCAATATGTTATATTAGTTTTATATCAAGTTGTGATTTTGCAGGGGGCTATTATATTATTAGATTATTTCTTGGCAGGGCGCAGAGCAGCCATGCTTACTGTTTCCACGTGTTTCCAATCTTTATGCTAAGCTAACTTACAGCTGACTGTAGCGTCAGAGAGTGGTATAGTTTTTCTCATCTAACTCTCTGCAGGAAAACAAATAAGCCTACTTCCCAAAATGTGAAAACATTTTTTTTCTTTAATAGAGAGTTTCTGAATGTTTGATAACGGACTAAAGTCTCAGTAGTCCTGTTTTTTGATGGACTACAGTTCAGTGGAACTACAGTGGGTCAAAGAGGTTTACAGGATGAATCGGGTGAAAATAACACGGCATGTATGAACAGACAATTTCAAACTTCAATAACTGATTTTCAAGGCAAGAAGAGCTCACATGGGGTTTAAAGAGTCCACACAGAGTGAAGACAGAAAAGAGGGAGGAGATCCGCTGACAACAGGTTGTCTGTCAGAGGGGCTAAGTACAAGTGAAGATATGTTGCTTAACTAGTTGCTCGAGTTCAGCTTTCAACATAAAACCTACACAGGTTTACTTTGGTGTCTTGACAGAGCGAGGTGTTCAAAAGGTTTACACGGGTGTGCATTGTGTGTCTCACACTGTCACACTATTCACCACAAACGCTAGCACGAATCTTCTGCCTGTCTGTTTACAGACCAAATGGACCGCTCTGTTTGGTGTAGACAAACAACAAAGTCTCCTCCAGCAATCTCACAGAGTACACTCACACACATGAGAAATATACAGTCGATCCCTACAAACTGCCTTTAATGGCTAATAAGAAATTTCATGATTTAAAAGTTTGTTTGAATCTCTCAGGGGGATATACCTCTTGGCACGCTGCTAAAATAGCATTTAATTAACTTTAGTGAAAGTTCTGCTAATGCAAACAAGCCTACAAGCCTGGACAAGTCATTTATCAGCATGGTGTATTATTGTATTGCTGCTTTTGGCATCGGGTTGTGTTGCTTGTTTTTGATTGACTTTCAGGCGGCGCGGTTTCGTGATGGCGATGGCCCTGTTGATACTGAAGGAAAACTGCTTGCATGTAAAATTAATTTCAGCAAATGGATTACTCCCAAAGACTAATGATATATCAGTTCACAACAAGGCAGACCATGCCTGTGTGAAATACAATATGGCCCATATCAGTGTTACCAACTCTCACGCTGCTGGTGTTGGACACAGGCTTTCACGTTCAGTCTCATGCCGCCCAAGCAATTTTCACGCAAAACACTGAGGCAGTAACAGAGATGAACAGGCGAACACTCATTCTGTGAGTGTGGGCTCTTACTCTCTCATTGGCTTATCGCCACGTTGACTGGACAGCTGTTCTGACTGAAAACCCTGCGCAGAGCTCAGGCGGCATTCGAGCAGGCCAGAGTGAATGAGTTAAAGACTTTGTCTTAGCAAGAACCAGAAAGAAACAAAATGACGCAAGATGCTACTCAAGATACATAGACAACACACACAGACAAATCTACACATGCCCACTCACATAATCAGCCAAATACATATATGAAGGTCTAATATTTACCATCTTAGTTTAGCGTGTTAGCATACTTGCTAATTTAACACAAAGTCCGACTGAGTTTGATTTGATTCGTTTTTTTTAGGCATTTGGTCATAAAGCAAAGTATTTGACAGATTTAAATTTTGACCTGATGATGGTGCAAGTTAAGAAATCAAGCAATCGGCAAAGTTATTGAAATTCAGAAGTAGTAGTTCACTCAAAGCCACTAATGTGAACTAGGGTGGCGCTAGAGATAAAGTCAGGGGATCACCAAAGTCATTAGTCATTAAGTCATCTTCTGGGGACCATGAATGTCTGTTCCAATTCATCCAATAGTCGATAGTGACAGAACATCAGGTATTACCATCCACGGAGCTATGCTGCTAGCATGGCTAGAACAAATTAGACAGTCAAGCTGCAAGGTCAGAACATGAATGAACGTAAAAAAACACATTCTGGTACAGTAGTTTCCTATGGTGCCATTAAACACGCAAGCGTTATCCTGTCCATCACACCTTTCATGTGATTTGCTGATCGACACTGATTTCCATGGAAGCGTTATCAAATATTGTAGGACAGCCAAGGTAACGTGTACCAAGCAGTCACCGCAGAGGGTAGCCTTGTATAACTCCACAGTTTCTGGGCTGATGTGGGAGAATCTGTCTAGATATGTCATGTGAGTAGTATGTGATTCATGCATTTACCATCAGACGTGATGAGTGTACGCAGCAGACAGGTGTGTTTTTCCATGAATGTGTGTGTTTGTCACCCTGAGGTTTAAGTCTACTGTGGAATCTGCCTGTGCTGCATTACTGGTATAACACTCAGCGTATCGTGCCTTTCTTTATGGGATTGAAAATGTGTTTATGCCACACTCCTATCTACCACGGTCTGGTATTGTGTACTTGATTATGGAAGATACATTCCTGACTTCCCCTATTTGATAAGTAATTGGCTGATAAACTGGTTAATGAATTGTAATACATTGTGTTGTACAGTAGAAAAACATTTTGAGGTTGACATGCATAGGCCTACTGCATTTATCACATGTACACACACAATTAGGCTTAAGCAACCCACACAGACACACATACACACTAGGAGGGTCCATGCAGCTCCCGTAAATCATAGAGGAGGAGGGAAAACGATCAACAGCAACCTGTTTTTCCTGAAATATCACAGAGCACCACAAGTGTTTTCTTGAACCACACTGTTCCAGCTAAGTCTATCCATGACAAAAGCTGGTGGACCTGCCAGAGCACACTTGTGAATCTATGAGATAGTGTAGGCCAACTTTCATAATTAAGAAAGCTGAAAGTCACTTCTACGGAAGGATTTTCTTTTAATACCACATCTTAAATACCTACTTTTCGCTGTTCTTCCAATCATTACCCCAGTTATTCAGTCTGTTGCAATTATTATGAGTAGGCCTACTAGACAGCAAAGGAGTATTATAGGAGTATATAGGAGATACACATGAAACAGTGTACAATAAAGTCACTACTGCAGGCACACTAGAATCCTGAAAGAATAGCATATCTGACACCAGACAAGATAAAGACACAGACATACTGTAAAAAAAAAAAACATATTTTCCACAACATCACTTTGGACAGACTCCATGTAAAAATGTCTTACCACAGATCCGGAGGACACAGAGACACAGAGATAGCCTCTTCAGCCGAGATGTCATTCTCCTCTGCAGTTACTGTTAACTGTGCACAACTTGGGATAGTTTCAGAGTCCAGGTAATAGTATCCTATATACAGGCATGCATTAAGCACTGAGGCAGACTCATGCCTCATCCTGCTGGATCATCCTTGATGGTGGGTTTTTGTTTTTAAGACCGGATCCCTTCCAAAGTTGTAGTTGTATAAACTCAGTCCTTGTGAATATTATAAATCCTTTCAGTTTGGTGTTGCTTTGTCAAGCACACGCCATCATGTTTGCCCTTTAGTAAAAAGAAGGCGCAGCTTTACCCGTTTAGGATACACCTGTTGTGCTTCACCTCTCTCTCTCTCTCTCTCTCACACACACGTGCTAAAAGTCACCTTTCAGGTTTAGGCAACATGGCAGTTATTTTCTCGTCTTTACTTGCTCTGCTCAGAGGAGAGTCAGTCTAATCTGCGTCCAAATGGAGCAGTCTGAATGTTATGCTACTATACAAGGCTGAAGCCAAGGCAAATGTTTCTCCTCCTCCCATAGGAAAGAAAAAACAAATTGATCCTTTAATTTTAATAATCTAATTTACAGGAATGAACCAATCTGCCCACTTGTGATACATGAAATCATTTGTTCCACATGCAATGTTGTCATCTACAACCACCTCATAAATCAACAGTACATCATGCTGTATGTGCTCCTTCATTCACATTACAATCCTTTTCTCCTTTATTGGTTACTTCTTCTATCTTTTTGTACATACAAGAAAAAAACAGTTAGTAGCCTAACCACGGTGAGAAAATTATTATTTTGACCCTTTTTTGTGGTTGTTGCCCTTCTTCACCCACTTCAATTCAAAGAGAGACAAAAATGTGTTCTTTGTCTCATTTAAGCAAGTTAAATGTTTAATAGGTTTTCGGTATGTGTAAGAATCACAGCTCTATGCGTCCCACAGGCAGCAGTTAGCATCCAAAACTTTACAGCAGTTTGTGTTATTTGGCACAGAGATGAGTGTGTATGTGTTTGAGTATGAACAGGTAAGGACTGCACCAGAGACACCATTACTGCCATCCTGTGGTGTGCAGGAAATACTGCTCAGTATATCTTTACTAACTACTCTTTACTTTATTATAGAGGATGAGCATGACTATATAGTTACATACCATAAGTGTGTTAACAATTGAGATTCTTGCACAAAACTACAATACTACATAAATAAGCTGACATCTTTCAAATGGCCTAAAAGAGGAAGTTTGTCTGACAGTTTGTAACAAGGGGTTGGGCCATTTTGGCACAGGAATCAGCTTTGAGTATATGAGCTATACACAAGAAATAAATCATCTATATTGCTTACTTCATTACAAAATGTCTCTGAAGCATTACATTTAGCAAAATACATTTGCATTAAAAAGTTCAATATTTTCAGAAGGCCAAATCTTGACAACTGACTTAACTTCCCTTTAATACTACACAATCTCACATTCTCTCAAAGAGGGTGTATTTGAAAGAAAACATCTGTCTTGGACTTTCACTCATTTACATCACTTCTTCATGCCAATAGTTTCATATGTGTCCTGGGCGCGTGGAGTCAAACCCTGGGAGGAAAACAGAGAGGGACATTCAGTGTGCATTACAATTTAATAACAGTATTTAACAGTCAGCTATAATCATTGTCATTCACAGCATCAAAACTCACCGTATAGATGCCCTCTTCAGCATTCTGTCAGGGGAAGAAAAGAACAATATTAGATACAGCACAACTGTAAGAAAACACTGACTGTGACATAGAATGTAACGAAAGACTTTCATGGAAATTGGCTGTATATGTGAACGTATGTATAAACCCTGTGTAAAAAGCAAGGCAGAGAACAGGCTAAAATGAGAAGCAACACACCAGATCTGTACTGAGCTTTTTCTTCTATTTTTATAGTTTTTCTAAAGCCCTTTTTGTTGTAATTTTTCTATTTTTTTTTTGTACTAGCACCTTTGAGTGCTTTAACACTGCAATTTCCCCACTGAGGGACTAATAAAGGTTTATCTTATCTTAAAGCCACTTTTATTTATTTTTCAGTTGGAAATTTCCATCCATGTCATTCAGATGTATCAATTAAAGGGGCTCTTGAGCAATTTAGTGGCAGGTGGTGACAAATTAAAGCGTGATATATAGAGGTTTTTCATTGGTTTGTGATGAGATAGCTTTTGGCAGTGCCAAGAAATCTAAATATTTTCAGAGCAAAGCCGTCGTAATAGCCATCGTGTGTGGACAACAATGGCATGTGCCAGTTTCCTTCATCTTGTTTCCTGTTCGCTGTTCCTGTACACTGACGTTTGACCTGACTGGTGGGATTATTTTTGCTTCCGGAGGAGCTCGGTCTCTAGTTTTGTTCACTGAAGTGCTGGTTTGCACTGTGGTCAACTGTATGCGTCTCTGCTGTAGTTATAACCCCTGTATAAGCATTTTAGACTACATGTCATGTCTTTGCATATATTTTAACCATGTATGTGTTTATTCTTACCTGCTTGGCCTTCGCTTTCCCAGCATCAGCCTCATTAGCACTGGAGATCTGTAGAAGACAGTGTCAAATGAGTGTTAATTGAGAGAGCAACACTCATCTTACTGTAGTTTTACCATCCATTTACATATTTTTCAGATCAGTTAAGTGACCAAAATAATATATTGGTACACCAGTGAAGATTGCACACCATGCTTTTGGGTATATTAACTATCAAAGGCAAAAGCAAATCAGCTCATGCTCATATAAGTATTATTTTATATACTTATATGAGTATTATTATTTTTTTATTATTTTTAACAAATGTTAATTTTTACACAATGTTGAATGTCAATAATATCACTCTACATACATTTTTCTTTCCTTTTTGTTGTCACCTAATTTTAGTTACCTACAGCACCCTCACTACACACACTTGTCAAAAGATCTAAATGTAAAAATAACACTGAGAAGTCCTTTATATGTCAGTATGTGATATAAATGTATTCTAGTGAAATGTTCTATGTCTTTGATACTTTTTTCCCCCTTTCTGAATGTTCAGAATGCTTTATTTTGCTGATGACACCCTTTTTTTCACCAAGACATAAATAATGAACCAAGTTACTTAATGATACATCTTTCATCAATGCAAAATAAATGTTTCATTCCCATTTCAAAATGACTCTGTTCTTGCATATACTGCACATACATAGTTTGTGATATACGTTTGATGAACATTCATGACAAGGTTCAGTTCTTGCCCATGTATGTTTCTGCAAAGGCAAACACGCAGCATGCAAACCTTGATTCTGCAGTAGAGAGCTGTCAGAATGATGCCGTACAGGAACAAGATCCCATCCAGCACGTAACAGATCTCTGGCTCATTAAGAGCAGCTGAGGAAACACAGGAGAACAGTTTGTTAGAAGCAAAACCATAACAACAGTACTTCTACACATGTTGAAATTGTTATCTACATAGTTGAAGTGATTACATTAAGAAAGAGACTTGGCACATGGGGTGACATCTTCAATCATTTGTCTCCGAGCCCTCCCTCCTTAAAGTTTGCCTAATTATTGCATGTCTTCCTCCTGTAATTTATCTGTTGTTTCCTGTTGTTAAGGCAACACACAAAGCAACAAACATTCTGTTGACTGTCGACATTCTGTTGTCATTTACATTATTATTGAGTAACGGCGCTGTCATCATTTCAGATTGTGAAACAGCAACGGCAGCCATTACAAAGCAAATTGTACAGAGCAAACAATATGTATTATCTTGAATAGTACTCATACGGTCTATGGAGAAATATTTAAGGGTAAGTTTGCACTGTTTCAAACAATAACTCTGAGATAAAAATATGATGGAAATTAAATATGAATAAAATAAGAAGTAGTAGATTACTAAAGCGGATGACATATGAACAATACTTTGTCCAGAAATCTAACTTCTAACTTCTCATGGACTAATCTTATAAATGCACAAGACCTCTGGTCAATAATGACACAGAGATAGGGCTTTCGGTAAGTGCTGTGTTTAAATCATGTTTTTATCAACTCGTATGTGCAACCATTTTAGTTCCACCGTTAGAAAGGTTAAATGGATATTAAAGAACCAAAACAGACGGGCATTGTTAAGACAAAAGTCATGTGTATATCACACCATCATGACTGGCTACAGTATCCAGTCTAGATGGATCAGATGTTCAGAAATTAAGTTAGGCAAGCTGTGTTTAATACAAGAGACCGCTAGAAAAAGGAGGTTCAGAAAAATAAGACTTTTTCCAGTTGACGTCCTTGCTGCGATACATTTCTGACTGAGACGAAAATGCCACAGAATTACAGCACATCAATCAGATGAATAGTTTGTTGACCATTCTTTGAGTCACATTTGAAAAGAAAAAAAATTGAAATATATATTTTTGGTGAAACTTAAGGAAAAAGACAAAGAATGGTGCCATGTGAGTCCCCTGGAGATGCAGCGTTGCGTTATCATTCGATCCACTACTCAAAGAAATTTAATTTTACAAAAACAGTGAGGACAATTCTTTAAATGTCCCACACATAGCTTAATGCTGAGTTAAAACCTACTGCCTAACCAGTCACTGGGAGTAAGAGACACTCCTGGATCACAGCAAAAGCCATTGATGTTGGAGGTAACATGCTATTCACACATACATAATGGTGGTAGTGACTAAAACCTCAATAAATATAAAACAATCACATAAGATTCTGGGTTTTCCACATTTGATTGCAACACACAAGGGGCAATAGCTTTAAGCTGAAACGCACAGCAACCACTTCCCACTGCAGTGTGTACAAAGTATAAAATTGAGCTTCAAAACTGTGCTATCTGTGTCTAGACGTGGTCGCTTAATGAAGGCCACTGAAATTAAAATATAAAACATCTAATCATTTGTAACCCAGCATATGAAAGGTGCTTCTTGGCTTCTTGGCCTGCACCAACCACGGACTCCCACCGCACATACAGACACATGAAGCCTTCTTTAACCTTTTGCGCGGTGGAGAAATGTTGCAGAAATTACAAGCAAAGTCTTTACAAAAGCACAGAGGCATAGGGTTACATTGTTGCTCATAAATATCTGACACTGAGCTCTACATCTAAGGTATATCTGAATATAAGGCTAGCATTTTTTTTAGATACATTTATCCTAGGCTAGCAGTTGTTATAACAAAAAACATTAGCTGCAACATTGCAGGATTGTATGAGAATGTCATACCTTGGGCTTTGTACTGTATTGAATAGCAATATTTCATTTTTGATGTTGTAAAGATAATGATTTGGGATTTATATTTATATAGGAAAATGTCTTCAGTTTCCTCCTCTTTGCCTCATTTCAATAATTATAATGTGTTCGGCAATGTGTGCATACCCACCATTAAATAATTAATGTAATGTGTATGTGAATTTACAAATGTCGATCCCTTGTACTCACTTTATTAATGATGTTTCGGTGCTCAGACCATCAGGTAAAAATG
Organism: Gadopsis marmoratus; assembly: GCA_036023855.1. Taxonomy (NCBI): domain Eukaryota; kingdom Metazoa; phylum Chordata; class Actinopteri; order Centrarchiformes; family Percichthyidae; genus Gadopsis; species Gadopsis marmoratus. Next base: position 764 of record JAVQJF010039193.1, on the reverse strand, counting down.
ACAAAAGCCAATATATTATTAATAGGAAATGATCATCTCAATTGATAATTTTGTTTTCTCAAAAGGCTTTTAGGTGTCACTTGTCGTTGCATTTTTTAATGTGTCTATCTGCCACGTTCCATCTCACATGATCACTTCATTTGAATGTTATTTCTCTGTCATTTAAAAATGGGCAAAAATTGAAAAAGGAAGTCCAACGCACAGAGCAGTATCAAGCGCCGAGTGGCCAGATAGAAAGAGAGGCTTTATTGCACAATACAAAAAAGAACATCATCACTGGTCAATCAGAGATCTTATCGCTGTGAGCTGGACTTCCTTAATGTCATTTAAATGTCCTTCAAGATAAGAAACTGCGAGTTCAAGTAGATAAATATGTTTGACAGGAAGACACATTAGTTCAGTAACTAAAAAGTAACATTTAAATCCCTTTCAAAAACACAACATAACTTAATGATTAAATTGAAGACTTAATAATTCACTATTTGAAATTATTTTAATGTTTTCTCTAATACGGTTTATGAATACATTTACACGTGTGTCTAATTTATCAAATTGAAGGTTACTTCAACTTGTGACTATATGTAGTATTACTTTTAATTAATAACAGAATTTAAATGTGATTAGGTCAGAGCGATTCACCTTGACCCATACATACTGTATGTATATACACCATATCCTACACCACATACACGATCTGGCCTTTTTGACCTCATACAACTAAAATAATATATAAAGCTACTCCATTTGTTTTCTTACATTAGATA